>PVIA01002341.1:0-215055 GCA_004024845.1 Tonatia bakeri | reverse complement strand
TCCCTTGCCTCTCCTTTCTTTCTCATTAAATATATGCTCAAAATCATGGATACAGCAGTAATAAGGCATAAGAGATCCTGTCTTTGCAAAGCTCCGAGTCCAGTGGGGCAAGCAGATCTCGGTCATTTCAGTTGTTCGGAGTTGGATGAAGGCCATATATGCACGTCATAACCAGGCATGACTAGGAAAAGTTATAATATTCTTCACTGATATATAAAAAGGCCGTTAACATATGACATGGTAAAGAGAATACAAAGGGGGACCCCCAAATGGAACTTATTTATAAAACATCGTGTATTTATCCTTAACATGTTTACACTTCAGTTACCTTCAAATTACTCTCCATTTGATGCAATACACCCATTGAGACTTTTTTTTTACTGCTCAAAACAATTTTTGGACTTGTAGATTTTGATGCCTTTTAGTGATTCTGCCATTTTTTTGTTTCATCTCTTCCATATCCATAAAACTTTTTTTTCTGAGGACTTTTTTCATCTCAGGAAACAAAGAAAAATATTGCTTGAGTGAAATAGTGTGGATAGGGAGGGTGGGACATGGGGTCATGCCATTTTTGGTCGAAAACTGCTAAACACTCAGCGTGGTGTGGGCATGTGTGCTCATAAACTGCCCGTCATGAAATGGGCAAACACATGGAAAGAGTCTTCCAAAAAAATTCACTGAAGCCGAACACAGCCTCTCACAGCAATACCAGCTGGTGCACTGATACAGATGGGTTCCTAGAACACTTACCCAGCAGGGCAAGCCTGTACTACAAGGGGACACCCAGAAAATAATTCCTTTTTTGGGGGGTCCCCCTCTTTTTGTAATATACAACTCCTCAGAATAGAGAAGACTCTCTGAAACTAGATAAGGTCTCCAAATTCAGAAATGTTTTAATATTACAATTCTCTAAGTAACCCCACTTTCCCCTACCTTCCCTTCAAATACCTGACTGGCACCTAACCACCTATCCTGAAGAGTAGCAATCAAATAATTAAAACACTAGAGTGTTAAATCAACTTTATACATAAGAATGTTACTTGCATATGTAGAGCCACAAGACCAGATATAAACCTTATTAAACAAGATGAAATTTAAAATTATATATAAACAAAACTATAAGACAAACACTATTCATATTAACACTTCATTTAATGTAACAGATGGTTTTGTTTTGCTGAAACCAGTGTCTACTTGAAACATGAAATGCTGCTGAATGCTGGAGTGTGAGTTCTTGCAGAGGTGTGCCCTCCCTGCTGAGTGCAATCCGAACACAATTTCTTATCATTTTTTGTCCTTTGATCAACTGCAATACTGTCGCTCATACAGCATGCACAACATCATCTGGCCTTCCCTCAGCACGAATGAATCATTTTGGCCTGCTTTTTGGTCTCATTAAGACATAGCCATAGAATCATATAATACATAAACTCAGCCATAAGCACCAAAATTCAATGACAATTGGATTAGATAATGTTGATTAGAAAGAGACATCCAGGCAATGGTCAACATTTTTCTCTATTATATTTTAAAGGTATTTATAAATTCATATAATATAAATTTTAATTATCTGTGATATGTAATTACAATACATATATGTAAAATTGTATGTGTATACAATTATATGTATGTATATATAACAATATGTGTAGCATACATGTAATTAAATGAATGGTTTATCATTCGTGTATATAATTATAATTATGTATATGAAATTATATGTATGATTTTACATGCATAAATATAAACATTCATAGTATTGTCTGATAATAGGTGTTAATAATTATATGTGCAATATAATTACATTATAATAGATCGTATAATAACCACATATTATCATATACAATATAATTACATATGTGTATTATATATTTATATAAATGCATAATTTGTGCATATGTAATTATATGTGATTTAATATACATAAATAAAATTTTATAGTTAATACACATTTATATGTATTTATATATAATTATGTATATGCAGTATATAGGTATTTATATACAATTTCATATTTATGAATATATAAAATAGAGAACTTACTATTCTTGAAACGGTGTCTGAAATACTTGACACCATGTCTGAAATAGCCGGTTTGAAAAAAAGCAACAGTAGAAATCACTGGAAGATTTTCGTCAGCCAGTGATTCAGAGCGCTAGTCTAAAAGAGCGAGCTCAAACTTGTAAATTTTATATCTTTGGAGAAATTAGAAAAACAAGGACTATAACGATGTATTTCGGTTTAAATGATTCGTTGCTCACTCTCGGCGGGAACAGCCCTTTATTCTGAAATCACTGCTCCCTACCTTTGGTGGTGCCAGCCCAGCCTTTTCGTTTTTGCATGGGAGCACAGTTGTGTTGACAAGCTTCATCACTGCTTTTAGGAGTCGAAGCCCACTCCGAAATGTTCGGATGCTCTTTACAATATAGTCTCAACTTGTTGAGGTTAAATAACTTGGAAACCGCCCAGGATTTGGTCCCAGGTGTAGCTTTGAATCCTGGTGCTGCACTTCCAAACCTAAATTACTTCCTCTCCCTGGGTCGAAGTTTCCTACCCATATTGTGCAGACACCATTACCTATCTCATCAGATTGCTGTAGGGGTCCACATGAGCACATCTATTAATGTCTCAGCACAGAAGAGCAACTAAAAGGCAGGGACAGCCTCCTCCTCACTGCAGGTCAGCCTCTGCAGGAGAAAGTTCCTGAGACAGAGTTTCAGTCTGGAATTCTTTCACTTCAAACTTGAGATCAGGTCAACAAACTGGTGACAGAATAAACAAAAGCATATTTTCACTTTCAGTTTTTCCCTCACAGGATCTCCAGGTGTTTGTGGGTCTATTCTCTCAAGATGGTGCATGTGTCATAGAAAGACTGTGGATTATTATTGCTCTGGGACCAACGGTGAGCTGAGAAAGCAGTGAGCACACAGCTGTCTCTACCCCTGAGAACACTATTCAGATGGAGAAGCGCTGTGGTCAGGACATCTAATGTATATCATCTCTGCTCTTGGATTCAATGAAGGGGAAGCCAGTAGTAAGAACCAGAGCTCCAGATTTTGCAGGTTAACAATGCACAATCCCACTCTTATCTACCAATGACTAGTTGATCCTTCATCTGACCTAAGTATCTTTTGTTGTGTCTCACCCAGGCCTGTGCCCTCCACCTGATGACTTTCTCCGCTTGTGCACCATGATTTTCTCCTCAGCCCCTTTGCAATGAAACTATCGTCCCTATGAATGCTGTCATAATTCTTCAATACATGGGGACATTATTCCTTGCTAGGCTGAGCATCTGCTTGTCTTCCTTGGGGTTTCTGAGAGGAGATAAGCCCACTGATGTATTCTGATACACCCTTCCACTCTTTGGCTGTTTAGTTACTTGTATCAGCGCCATCTCTGGTTTATGATCAAGGACAGTTCTGATTTCCTGCTCCCAGCTGAGCTCAGTGTGTGGCTTTGAATTCAGTCCTCTGGGATAGAACCAGGTTTTCCTGTTGACACCTTGGCTCCAGTTCTGCTGAATAAGTAGTGTGGAGCAGTGAACAGAACACCCAGTGGGAAGCCCTGAGCCGAAGATTGTGGTACCAGCTCTGCCACTCCCCAACCCAGTGATCCTGACAAGGGCACTGCTCTGGGCCCCATTTCTCATCTGTCAAAGGAGCAGAACTAGGACAGGCTAGACCAGGGGTTCATCTACTCTAGCATGCATAAAAATCACCCTAAATATTGATAAAAGTTGCAAATTCTTCAGATGTTTTTAATTAAGCACACAGAAAAAAAAGGGTTAAAATTGGTCATTGCTCACTTTGACAAATCCTAGATCTGTACGTTGACTTATGTGACTATACTGGGACCTCATATTCTGACCCAAGGTCAAACATTCTCATGTTCTATATCTGAACACCTCATTGATCTCCCAACTTCCTTCCATCTAGGGACAATCTTCCCAGCTGCCTTCTGATATGTGCTTTACCCTTTCAATTCTGCTGATTTTATTGCATAGTTGATATAAGTCAAGGATGATACTAATAGGTCATATGGTAATACCAACTCACAGGAGTGAATGGACACTCCACACTGCCTAACACAGTGCTTGACAAAGTAAATTTTTAATGTAATTTTGTTAATCTCCAATTTAAAAAATTGAACTATGATAGAAGGGAAAGCATGTTTACAAAAGGAGGATATATTTTAATCAATATTGATCTTTATTTGGGGTAATTTTATGTTTTTTAAATTATATTTTATTGATTAGGCTATTACAGTTGTCCTGATTTTTCTTCCTTTGCCCCCCTCCATCCAGTGCTCCCTACTCCCTTAGGTGGTCCCCCCAACTGTTCATGTCCACAGGTCATGTGTATGAATTCTTTGGCTACTCCATTTCCTATACTGTACTTTAGTATGGCTATCCTGTAACTACCTATTTGTACTCCTTAATCTCCTCACCTCTTCACCCATTCTCTCCCTCTCTCCTCCCATCTGTCAACCATCTGGTAACTAACTTCTTTCTCTTGCTGCTTTTAAGAGTCTCTCTTTATCTTTAACCTTCGGCATTTTAATTATGAAGTGTCTTGGAGTGGTCCTCTTTTCATCCATTGGGTGAAATGGAATCTCTCCATTGGGACTTTCTGAGCTTCCTGGACTTGTATGTCTATTTCCTTCACCAAATTAAGGAAGTTTTCTTTCATTATTTTTTCAAATAGATTTCCTATTCCTTGCTCTTTCTCTTCTCCTTCTGGTCCTCCTATGATACAAATGTTGGATTGCTTGAAGTTGTCCTAGAGATGGTTTATACTATCCTCATTTTTTTGTATTCTTTTTTCTTTTTGTTGTTCTGTGTGGTTGTTTTTCACTTCCCTATATTCCAAAACATTGATATTATTCCTAGCTTCATCCACTCGACTGTTACTTCACTGTGAGTTCTTTATTTCAATTAGTGCATCTTTTGTTTCTGACTGGGTCTTTTCTTATGATGCTGAGGTCCTTACTAAGTTCCTTGGGCATCCTTATAACCAGTGTTTTGAACTTTCCATCTGATAAATTGCTTATCTCCATTTTGTTTAGCTCTTTTTCTGGAGTTTTGGTCTGTTCTTTCATTTGGGCCATGCTTCTTTGTCTCCTTGTTTTGTCAGACTCCCTGTGCTTGTTACTATGTAGTAGGTAGAGCTGCTTTGACTCTGTGTCTTGGTAGTGTGGCCTAATGTAGCAGCTGTCCTGTAGGGTCCAGTGGCACAGCCTTCCCTATCACCCATGCTAGGCACTAGAGGTGTGACATTAATGTGGACCGAGTACACCCTCCTCTTGTAGTTCAGCCTTGGTTGCTGTTGGTAAATTATTGGGAGGGATTTACCCAGGCCAGTCACCTACAAGGACTGGCTGTAAACACTGACCACCAACCTCCACCATCCATGGATGATTAGCTGTGCAGGCTCAGGGTGGTGATGTTCAAACATGGTCTGTAGCTATCTACTGGGTGCACTGGCCCTGGGTTTTCATGGATGGTACAGGTCAAGGTCAGCCCCTATCTGTGTTTTGCCTGGGGTATCGTGCCTGAGCTGTTTATCAATTTGAGATGGCTGCTACTTTTGCTGGGCTTGGAGATTCCCAGGTGAAGCCAAGCTGTGAATGTAATCTGGCTACCACTAGGGCTCACTGAAGCCAGCTCCAGCTTGTTTGATAGGATTTAGTAGCCAAGACCAGTCATTGTTATGAAAAGCAGCTTGGTGTGGGCCCAAAAGTTGGGTGGGACAGAGTCTCTGGAGATCTCCAACGCAGGTCAAACAGTGTTTGCCAGGTTGATGGAGTCTCAGATATGGCACCAGCTTGCCAGCTCTGTTTGGGAAGGATTTCACAAAGAGACAATGGCCTCTGCACACCTTAATGCCAGATACTTCCATTTTTCCCTGCATACCACTGCTGTATTTCAAGATGCTACCCTGGTGCCAGAGTTCAGATGGAGTGAATATGAGTAGGTGAGTCCTCTTTAAGAGGAACTGCTTAGAGCTCCAGTAGTTTCTTCCACTGACTCAATCCCCGCTGGTTTTTACAGGCAGAAGTTGTGGGGACTTATCTTCCTGGAATCCTGGGTTGCGGGGCCTAGTGTGGGGCTGGGAGTATCTGCTCCCGAAATCTCCTTCGCAAATTTTTATTCATCTGGGTGCTGGCCCAGACCATGCCACATCTGTACCCCTCCTACCAGTCTGGATGGATGTGGTTTCTTTAATTCCATAATTTTCAGACTTCCAGTCAACTGGATTTTGTGGCTGTCAGACTTCCATTCAGTTCTATTTCTGACATTCCTGAGTGATGGTTCTATATTTTAGTTGTAATTTTGATGTGGTTATGTGAAGAAGCAAGCCATGTCTGACTACGCTGCCATCTTGACTGGAAGTCCTGGGGTAATTTTGGATACTAAAACTAAATGACAAACTTCAGACACAGTGAGTGGTATAATTTAGGACTGAGGATCCTTTCATAATCCTTACCAAGAATTAGGAAATCATAGCACTTGAGTCTTCCCAGGCTACCTGGAGCATTTCATGCAGTTTTCAGAAGAAATATCCACTTCTTCTCCCTCACTTGTTAGTCACAGAAATGTTCACATGGTTTTATACTCAAGTTTCACTGCTCTTGCAGCAAATCCAGACTTGTCTGGATTGCTATTCTATACAATTCTCATCATAAACTTTCAGCTCAGAAGCATGTGGTGGCTCAATTGTCTTGTGATAAAGTCCAAACTTCTCCATGTTGTACACAAGGCCTCTAACATCTAGCTGCTGCCTGCATCTCTAGCCTTATGTCTTGTTCTGCACCCTTCCCACACTTACTGACATCCCAGTGTTCCAGCCATAGGGAATGACTAGCAACGATTTTATGATTCTCTGTTTTTCATTGCCTGGAATGCTCTTTTTACTTTTCTTGCCTAGAGAACTCCCAGTTAATCTGAAAGACTTAAATTAGGTCTACTCTTTGGTAGGCAGAATAATGCCCATGCCCTGATCCCTGGATTCTGTAAATATGTTATTTGCTAAAAGTGGTATGTTCCTTAGTATAACATGGAAATTATCCTGGTTTATCCAGGGGGCCCCTCTGTCATCACAAGGACTCTTAAAAGAGAGAATTTACTCTGATTGGAAGCAGGAAACAAACACAGCAAAAGAAGAAGTTGCAGTAATTGGAAGTGGGAGCAAGACTTGGCCCACCATTATTGGAGGCAGGCTACATGGAAAGCTTCAGAAAAAATGTGAGTAGTCTCCAGGGACAAAGACCAGCCCCTGGTTGACAGCCAGCCAGAAAATGTGGACCTCGGTCATACAACTGCAAAAAATGAATTTGGCTAATAATCTGAATAAGCTTTAATGCAATATTCCCAGATCCTCTGGAAAGGAACGCTGCCCTGCTGACACCTTGATTTTGGCCTGTTAGACTCTAAGCTGTGAACAGTGGAGCCCAGTAGGAATTTGGATCTACAGAACTGTGAGATGAGAAGTGAATGTGGTTTTAAGATACCAAATTTACAGTATCTTTGTGATGGCAGCAATAGAAAACTAATACGTCCTCTTCCAGGAAGTCTTTTCCCAAACCTCCTATAGCCACCCCAACTCTATGAAACATGTCTCACCTAGATGTTGTTGTGGCTCCCATGTGTTCCTCATCAAAGACTTAGCTCACTAGGCTGTTTTTCTATTTACTTGGTTATCTTCTCTACTACTCCTGAAGGCAGGAGCCCTATTTTATAACATTTATATCCTTAGCACACATGTAGGATTTGTACATATATGGTGTTCAATGATTGTTTGTTAAATATATAAAGTAAATGTTCCATTCATTCAACAACTATTCATTGAGCATTTACTATGGGCATTATTCTAAATGCTAGAGTTACAAATAAGTCCCTGATTCAGAGAGGGGTTGGAGGAAGTGAACAATAAGTGTGAAAAACAATGAATGAATAATTCCTGGCAATGATCATCTCTAATAAAAATATAAAAGGAAATAACGGGATAGAAAGGGGAAAGGTTACAGGGTAGGAGGCAAGCTACCACAGCTAAAGTGGTCAGGGAAGGTGTTTCTGCAGGGGGGGCACTGAGCTGAGGCCTGTATGATGAGGAGACACCATGTGATGAACTGAGGGAGGGGTGTCCCAGGCAAATGTGGTGAGTTTGCAGACTATGAAGGAAAAGTTTAGAGTATCTTCCTATCGAATGGCATTTAGCATTGGTCTTCGCATTGTTGTTGTTTTTCAAGTTTACAAAGTAGAGGTAATGTAAGTCAGGCATAAAAGCTTTCTAAACTAGAGGAGTGATGTTGGGAATGGGAAGGAGGGGAAAGGTGAGCTATGATGCTATCACTAGCTTTAAAACTGTGTCATGCTTCAGGATACAGTTTTAAAAAGTTAATACCTATCATTCATGAAATAAATAACTCAGACATTACTTTCCTAATTTTCCAGAGATGGAAACTGGAGCACAAATTATCTAATGAAAACAGTTTGAAAATGAATGCAATTAACTAGATCGAGTCCATCAAATGGATGAGTGCCAGAGACTTAAACATCACCATGACGCACACCATCAGTCTGCAATAAGAATGGAAAGTAGATGCTTTTGAATGAGTAAAACTAGTAATCCATTCTGACTATATCAAACCTCTGTCCAAGACACATCTTTGAGACATAATATTGGGGCGGATGTCCAGCCATAGAGTTCTTCAGTATCTAATGTGTAACACAGTGGACCTACATAAGGAAAAGGTAGAGGACATTTTTTTCTGGAGCTGAGAAAAACCATTTCAAGGAACATTACATATCTATGGTAGGTGAAATCACAAAAGGATTTGCACATAATGGTTTAGCATGGGTGAAGATGACCCACAGTGGTCTCTTAAAATTCAAATGCATCACTGAGTTCATTCATTCCATAAACATTAAAGGACTGAGGCCTCAAATTTCAAGTGGCCAAAGTGAAAGCAGGGACACTTCATAGAGGAAATTCTGGTCCTTTAGGTCCTTTGAAGCACCCCTGCAAACATGACAAATCTTAGGAAAGTTTCGTGGTACACAAAGAAAATGGCAAAATAGGAGGAGCTGAGATTCCAAAGACAGAAAGCCAAGTTCCATTGCAGAGTGCAAAAGAAGGTTTCTGTAGCTTGTTAACCACACAGCCCCAGAAGGGCCACAACCACTGCTCTCCCAAACTACCCTGCTTGCTTACCTCTCTCTGTCACAGCACATTTTCTGCCCTGCAGCTCATCCCCTGTTCCCTGTGTCTAGCAACCTGGAGACTGGATGGTCATATACATAAACCCGGGACGAGTGGTCTAAAAACAGGAAAGTCAATGGTCCTTTCACTGGAGAACTTTGTTTGCCTAAAGGACTCTAATTCTGATGAGACCTCAGAATAAGCACTTCTTCACAAGCTTTTGCTGGTAAAGAACAACCAGCTTAGGCATAACATTCAGGAAAATGGAGATTTTGTTTTTTGAGATCCGATTTGTTTTAGCTCCCTGTCCATAATAAATCTGATGTTGCACTTCAAAATAACCTACAGAAGTCATAGAGGAAGAAGTTAATATTCTCTCACCTGAATAACATGATTATACCACCTGCAGCTGCCTCCACCTCCATTTGCTGTTTTAAGGACTTCCGCTCATACAGATGATAACACAGCCAG
This sequence comes from Tonatia bakeri, assembly GCA_004024845.1. Classification (NCBI taxonomy): domain Eukaryota; kingdom Metazoa; phylum Chordata; class Mammalia; order Chiroptera; family Phyllostomidae; genus Tonatia; species Tonatia bakeri. The sequence goes on along the minus strand of PVIA01002341.1, from coordinate 205,384 downwards.
TTTGAGATGCTAAGTGATGTTTAACCCCTGGCATTTTCTTATTGGCATTTGATTCCTGCCATAAGTAGGTCTTTTCTCTCTTAATGAGAACTGATTGATGCTTACGTTCCACCTAATGCAGTAGTAAAAGATTTAATAGAAGTGGAACGCGATTGCTACAGTATATTTTCAGGTACTAAAATTTGAGCAAAATGGAATAAGGGCCAGGTGGCGGTATCTACAAATTGTGCTAATAGCTCCATCAACAGATGTTTAATGTACTTTGAGTTATTCTTCACATCCTATTGTTGCTAATACATTTCCTCCCATACCTCCTCTCAACACAAAAATTTTGAGAGGAAAGGAAACATTAATAACGCCAAAGTGTTTAATTTTAAAGGATATTTAAATCTTAATACTGGTCATAGATGACCTACTTGACCACTGGATGGCTTATTGCAGGCTCCAATAATTTTGTTGCTATCATTAGTAAAAGTTGTTAACCAGGAAAAGCCTTAAAAATACATAGGTTTTCTACTTTATTTATCCTCAGGTTGAACACTGCTTTGCAGTTGTTTTTCAATGGAGCAAACATATAGAAGTGCTATACAGTGATGTATGGCTTACGGTGCAGGCAAGGCTGCCCGCTGCCTCACCATGTGTGACAAGGATGCTGGTCTGCCAGGAATACCCCCGCTTTCACTCCAGCTTTCAATTCTGGTTGGTCTAGCAAGTCAGACAACCAAAGTGAGTTAGAAAATTCTAGAAAGACACAAGTCCACCTCAGGGCATGTCTTTTATTACACTGGCCAAATAGAATGCAGGGGCGACTCCCACCCAGTCTAGCACCTTCAGTTGGGAGATTTGTCTGTAGAGTTATCCAGACTCAGGCTGCTAGGTGCAGACAACCAGGGCCTGAGGGGACGAGCTGCAGCACAGAAGAGGCGCAGTGACAGAGAAAGGGAAGCAGCCAGGATATTTGGGGAGCATGGTGATTGTGGCCTCTAGGGCCTTCCTAGAGTGACAAGTGGATTCAGCAAGGGAGGGGCTGAGTAAGTGTGGGCCAGCTCAGGAGAGGAGCCTTCCGCCCTGCCAGTCACTGGAAGAGATCATTGTTGTCATAGCCCTTGTCCTGTTTTCCTGTTTCATCTCCTTCATCAAGGGCTGCTCCTGGAGAAGAGGGAAGTCCTGACCCCTAGGTAGCCTTCCTCATGAAGGAAGGTGCAAAGGGGAGAAACTAAATAGAGAGGAAGGGCAGAAACATTGAAACAAGGACGTATTCAGGGAGATGACAATAATGATTTGCATAACTGCAAGCAATGATTATGAAAACAATGATGTGAAAACAGCTACTCGCAATATAAAAAGTAAGAATGTTTTCTAACACTTCATACAAAGACTGTACTCATAGGTTATGTATTTTCTTCTTTTACTTACCTTTTCCTGGTTGTAATGTCCTTGGAAAATATAGAAAACTACAAAGAAACAAAAAGCACTCTAAACCTTTTACTATAGTAAAGGTTATATCTGGTATACTTTTTTTCAGATATATACATTTAAAAATAAAATTTGAATTGTCCTTTATAAAGTTTTATGTCTTTCTTTTCCCAAAATACTGATTTTTGTGAATATGTCCCACAGAATCAAATAGATTTTAAAACCTTCATTTTAAGTGGGCCTGTTGTATTTCATTATCTGGATGAAATTTTCCCCCTGTGGTTATAAACATGTCACTATGCATCATACAGTAACGTGCAGTTAGAAGTAACAGACTCAATGTTCACATAGCAGCATGCTAGGGCCTTAAATCCATAATCCTGAGTGGGAAAGAGAGCAGAAAAATAGAAGATGTATAACATAAATCCCTTTATAATGAATAAAAGTACATGCACAGAAAAGCAATTTACATCATACAAGAACACATAAGCAAAGAGTTCAGTATACTCACTTTAGGATATAGCTTTGACCATATTAACCAAAAGTGAACGTACTTTATGCACTGTGACATACAGTTCCACACCTAGGTACAGGCCTGATGGAAATATAGACATATGTTCACCAAAAAATGAACCAGAAGGTTGTTAGCAACCTTATTAGCAAGAACAAAACTGGGACCTAGCAAATGCCCAACAACCACAGAAGGAAAGTGAACAGTGGTCGAGTCACAGCTGTAAGAATGAACAGTCTTCAGCTGTACACAAAAACACAGATGGATTTTAAAAACACAATGTGGAACTACCAAAGCCAGGCGCATACAACTACAAATGGTATGGTTCTGTTCCTTTAACGTACAAACTCAGCAAAAATAACCTCCTCTGCTGAAAGCCAGCATAGTGGTCCCCCTGTGCTGACAGTGGCTAGAAAGGGACCCAAGAAGCCTGGTTGGGGGCTGGCAATGTCTGCCTCTTGATCCTGGGGCGACTGCACCAAGTCATAAACTTAAGACAAGTGGAATTGTCTGTATGTCTGATACTGTAATACAAAGGATTTTCTTAAAGCTGTATGTTAAATTAGAATGGTTGCCTGTTGAAGAGGAAATAAAAGAGAGCAAATAAATTAATTTCAAATGTATGATTTTCAAGAACTTATCACTAAAGAATACCAAAGGATGTCTTAATTTTATTACGAATTTTAGAAGAGTAAAATATTTCCTTTTGCTTCAGGGCTCTTTACAAAACTTGTGGCAGAGAATAGCATTAGGTAAGTGACTAGATATGTCTTGTTATTGTGAATTTGGGTAAATTTTAATACCTCTTCAAAGGTGAAATTAATGTGTGGTAATTATGATTCAGAGGTTACTTATTTTGCCTTAAAATGTAATGTTTTGATAATTGTACCTTTGTTCCATTTTTACTTTTAGAACATAGTGTTCATTTCCCTTTTTCTTTTTCTACATCTTAACCTCAACATCAACCTTTCCAAATGTTGTTGGAGGTAATCCCAGGAATATCCTGCTGGAATGAGGCATTTTTTCCTCCAGAGAAACCTGAACAGATTAGAAATGCTTCTGATTTTAATTCCCTACCAAGAGTTACTAGAAGAGTTGTTTTAGGTTATCCTGGTGACATTTATTAAGATCAGAAGGTGTAGAGATAAGACCATCAGAAATGTTTATTTTACCTAACTATTTAAACCCTCCCACACCTGCTTAGCTCAGTGACCCTATCTTATAATTGCCTATATCAAATGGTTAGGGTATATGAAGGCAAAAATACACCAGCATAAGGAAAAAGCACTTGGTTTTCTTTTATATCAGTTTTCATGGATGGTTTTAATTCTATTTAATGGATAAAATGCAAAGAATTTCACTGAGTTATCTGTTGATGAGTGTCTCGCTAGACATATAAGAAAGCTCTCACCAGGCACTCTACTTTTATTTTTTAGTATTATAACTTTAATTAAAATCAGGATTTAATCCATGAATAATTTTTTGTATCCTCCAATTTCTGTTTTGGAAAAAAAGATGAGTTTTACAAAGAAAGTCAACTTGCCTTCTTATGTGACTAAAAAAGAATAAAAAGCAATTTTATAACTATATAGCAGTTGAATCATTTCTTAGTATGTCATTTCTTTTCCTTTTAGTTTTAAGCCAAAACTGACCATTTAATGTTTGGAAACAAGATTTACAAACTGAAGTATAATTTTAGAATGCTGTCCTTTTAAAATGAACTTACAGACTCATTCCTGTGACAAACTCCTTTGTGTATCCTTAACTTCCCCTAATTGCTCATTTTTTGCTGAAATTGAATCCTGTCTCCAAACATTGGGTTCCAGTAGACCTACCTCATCAGGCTTCTTTGTGTGTATGTATTAATATTGCATGGCGAAACGAATACACACGTATATAACTCTTCGTCCTCTGAGAACACTCAGTGAATAGGAACCTAGAGTCAGGTGCTCTGTCGTTTACTAAAGCCCCGTGGAAAGCCCTACTGCAGTAGCTATGCAAAGTTCTGGTTAAACATTGTCCTAGCGTTTGCACTACTCCGTCTGTTGTTTTTACGCTCAAGACTCAGCCCAGGCTGGAGGCAGTATTGACTCTGTAATTAAACCATTTTACCCTCAGAATTTTGTAATCACTGCATTTAAAACCATCTGTCGTGCTGAGAGGGTAAACTCTTTTTCCTTTCAAGGTAAAGAAAAAATCTACAATGGCTTTTTTTTTTTTTTTTTACTTTCAGTCCTGATTTTAGGGCCTTGATTTGCTAACAAATCCTTAGGAAAAAAGTAGTGAATTCTCTGAGTGATGGAAAAGTAAGCCTGTCACAGAATTCAAAATAAATGCAAAAGAAAGTACTGCTCTTTTTCAAAGGTATATTGTTTCCTCTTGTACCTGCAGAGCTATTACTAATTTATTAGGATGAATGTGAGGATGAATAGTGTGGCATTAAAGATAAGCTTTGATATGTTTCAGAAAACTGGTAATTTTTCTTGTTAGCTGGCCATGATATTTTTAGGACTCTGAGTGTGTATACTTGTCATGGGTGGTTTGGTGCTTATTACAGTCAAGAGGACCCATGAACACAGCAGAATGTTCAAGCAAGGGGAAATATCTTTTAAATAAGTAGCTTATGAAATGTGCTAGCTTTGTAGTGATGTAGAATCTGCAGGCCTGCCTTGATGTTCCCAGAAATAAGAAGCAGAAGAATGGCCCAATTTCCACACAGTGGAGATGAATAATGTCTGAACTACCATAAATCACGCCTTTTCCATTTGGGAGATGTTGCAAAAAGAGTTTGGAAACAAGAAGTCATAGCCCTGTCACTTTTTAGCTTGTGGACTTGAAGTTGCTTAATCTCCCTAAATGGAGGTCCCCTCACTTATAATATAGTGAGGATAAAAGTACTTCTGTCACAGGATTGCTGTGGGGTTTTATGATATAATGCATAAAGTACCTGCTACAGTGCCCATTATGTAGGAAGCATAAAAAAAAATTACATGTCTGTCTCAATCCACTGGTCTACTTGAAACCAAATCCTTAAGGCATTTTGTCTTAAAGTTTTAGTGTAATTCACCAATAAAAATAACTGGATATAAAGTTTAATAGTGCGCTTCTAAAGCAATTTCATAGTTCTCTTTGGCTGACATCTCTTCTATGTGTTCATTTTGGGCGAGAAACAAAACAGGAAAAGTAATTGACAACTATTATAAAATTTATTTTTAAAAAATTTTATTTATTTATTTTTAGAGAGAGGGGAAGGGAGGGAGAAAGAGAGGGAGAGAAACATCAATGTGTGGTTGTTTCACATGCCCCCAGCTGGGCACCCAGTCTGCAACCCAGGCATGTGCCCTGATTGGGAATCGAACTAGAAACTTTTTGGTTTACAGGCTGATGCTCAATCCACTGGGCCACATCAGCCAGGACATAAAATTTATTATGAATTAAAAGTTTTCTGTAAATAATTTGGAGACTTTGGAGGCCCAATTCAGCTATTCCTCCTGAGCAGCTCATGTCAAGCCAACAATAGCAGACTAGAACATGGAACAAGGGTGTAGTGGGGGCGAGGAGAAGGCAGGATGGGTGGAGGCAGGGCAGAATGTCACTCCTAGGCAGAGTTGCAGTATCTCAGAATGCAAGCTTCAACCTCATGGTGCCTAGCATTTACTCTTAACTCTGCTGCTTACTAGATGTGTAATTTTGGGGAACCCACCTAACATCTTCAGTACATAGTTTATTCATCTGGAAAATGGAATGAATGCTGATAGCACCTATCTCATAGGGCTGACTTAACTAAGGTAATACATTTATTCTCTTAGTGTAGTCCTGGAACAGAGAAGGCACTCCGTCAATTTACTTTTTCCTTACCAGAGCACTGTAACTATGTGATGATTGCCTGTTGAACACTGTGATTCAAAATAAGAGAGTTGCCACTGACATCATGAAGGTTCTGAAACAGTTAAGAGCACCCAGTTTCTCTTATAAGGGTAACTCATTATCTGCCAGACTAAAGGATCCTTTTTCTATTATGATGTTAGCGTGACCATATTAACAGGATTTGTTATAAAAACCATGCTTATGTCAGGTAATTAGTGGGTATATGATTCTTTTTGCCCTAAAACAGAAGATGAAGAATAATTTACCATTAGCAGCACTCTGTGCTAGGCACTTAAAAATTCCTTAAGGAGTGTGCATTCAGTTGAGTCGTATGTAACTGATCCTTGAAATCGTAGATGTTAGAGAACGTTTACATGGTGGTTCTGATGAAAAGTTGTATGAAGAGAGCAACAAAACTTTCATTAGATTTTGTCTTATTTATGTTTAGAAAAACAAGATATGAATAATTTTATTTTTAATCTGTTGTGATGAATGTATAATAAGTATTTATAATAATAATTTCAAAACTTCTGGTATCAGTAAAATGTATTGTATAAACTCAGTCCAAGGGCATGTTAGGATATGTAATGGTTCTAGAAAGTTAATACAAATTGTATAAGAAATGTGAAAGCATACAGCTTGAAAAGAACTTGAAGCTAACACGAGGAAAAGCATTTCAAATAAATTGAACTATTTTGACAAGTACTGGGATTTCTAACGACGTACACAATTCTGCAGAATGAAAAAAATTCTATTTCACATTTGATAATCAGTTCAAAAAGATATACTCTCTAGGACTCTGAATATTTTAGGGAAATTTCTGTTTTCCTGAAAACTTAATCAGTGTTATAGTCTCCATGGGATAGGAAATTTTACTGGGTTGAGAACTAGGTACATTTATGAACCACCAAGCCTCCTATCACGGCCTAGCAACAGATCAGTGGGGCCTCCTGGAGCTGTGGGCAGACTCCTTCTCCTTAAGCACGGGAGGTGGGAGAGGCAGGAGGAAAACTTTAAGGTCCCCTTGGAAGGAAAACTGTGGGACCAATATAAATTACGGCTAAAAGAGCCACCTGATACTGCTAGAAAGTTACAAGTATGCCTTTAGATTTTTATGTGAATATATTAATAATACATTATCATTGGCCTCTGTCCAGTTCACATACTTTTCTTGTTCTTATCAGCACAGATAAAATGAGGTAAACCAGACGTGAGAGAAAGCACGGGAACCCATCAGCTGTGCGTCAGACACCCGATTGTTCTCCTGGGGCTCTGCTCTTCTTGCCAGTCAGCCAGTCACAAAGCGTTCAGCTTTGATCTCAATCTGACTCTGTTTGACAAAGCCGGTTGCAGATGCTCTTCATGGAGACAGCAGATTACAGACAATGCCATGCTGAAGAAATGCTATCTTGCCATGGATACACTGAAAGCTATCTCTTCATCCTGGGATATGCTTGTTCCAAGGAGTCGCAGAAAAAGGCAACTGTGGAATGGAAGGCATTTATCTATCCCACTTACAACATCTCCTTGAGAAAAACCAAATTTAGCAGCAACGACTAAGTAACAAATTACCTATGCCATAAAGTCACATAGACCCAGTAGCCACAAAGACTGTGATGCACCCAGTCAGCTAAATATGTGCTACTTTTTCCCAGAACACATCCATTTGCAGTTGAAAGTGAGCAGCAACAGTAGAATCAGATGATTTAGAGTTAACGTGCAGGCAGGTGATACAAATCTTAAACACCTGTTTGACTTCTGCTATTCCCCATGACTTAGGAAAGACATCCTGATTTCATTTTGGCCAATAATGAAAGGTAAAATGCCATCTTAACAATTTAGTTCAAAGTAATCTTTTCTACAAGATATATGTGGCTTTAGGTTGCCAAAAAGTACAAAGCCCCTTTCTTTGTACTTTGAAATTATACCATCAGGATTGAGCAAATGACTTTGTCAATGCCAAAAGAATAGATTATGAGTTTTATTCTCATGTTAAGCTCCGAGAATTGTGTAGTGGTCAAGACCTCCCTGAGTCAGCAGCCCTAGAAATGTCCAATAAAATGGCACTGCATTCCAATCACACTTCTGTTGTGTTATCCTTCAAAATCATAGTCTTTAATCTTTTAAAGTTAATGAATAAAACCAAAACCCTTTCTCAGCTTCACTTCCCTTTCAAAATAGAAAGAAGATATACTTACCTTTAAGACACATGATCTCAAGTTCAGAGCGACGCCACTCTAGGGCTGGCATGATGCTCCTCGTCCCCTCTCATCAGTCCCGTCGTTCTTGGCATTCAGTCTGAAAGGTCCTCACATTCTAAACTTACTTAATTACCTCCACCAGACACATTCTCCAAAACACTCTTGTCTAAATTACCAGCTATCATTTTAATTGCAAAGGTACAAATGGTCTGCTAGATTTGGGTATTCTTCTCGCTGTGAGCAATTGCAACAATATGACCAACCAACATAATACCTGTTATCCCCTTGATTTGTAACTGATAAAATGGGATAATGTAAAAGAGGTTCCTTTAAAAAAAAAAAGTAACTACTCGGGGTTTTGCTGTCAACAAATCTGGTTCAACAGGTTCAAACAGGATCTGCTCCATAGGAGATTTCTCAAGAAAACACACATTAGCCCCTGATCACTAGAAAATAGTCAACACTTTAATCTCCACAACCTAAATCTCAATAATGTATACATTATAATAGAAAATGTATTTTTCTAATTGCAATAGTAATCAACAAACTTTAATTATTATAGGAAATCATTAAAAGTCCTCTGTAATTTTCCCCAGCCTGGAAAATCACTATCAATAATCTAAGGCTTAATCCCTTCTCCAAGATTTTTTTTGTTTCTATTTATACAATAAAAAAATTATGTTTTCAAGAAAAATGTTATGTAATATATAGTAATTTGTAATCTGCTTCCCTACCTTCTAACACATTGAGATGTTTCCATGTCTCAGAACAACACTAGGTTTTAAAACTCATTTGGTGGAAATACTCATTTTGTAGTGCTTGCTTTCAGAAACGTCTAACATAAATACAAATATCTACCCAATGTCATCAGCTAGAACGGAAATCTCAATGAAGATGAAGAAAAGCAGTGGTCTCTCGTCATCGTGCAGATGGGCGGACCGTGGAGGTGGTTGTGTGGCCCTGTGCGCATCCACACCCTCTCGATGTGAAATCAGGAGGAGGAGCTGTCCCCTGAATCTCCTTCCATGCCCTTCTTTTCACCCCTTAACCTATTCTTCTGCATCTCTAATCAGGCATTCAGATTTGTTTCTATGTTTTCATTGCATAGCATTTATAATTTTAAAAGTTTGAATTTATTGCAACAACATATTGTTTTCATTACGGCGAGTACATTATTTATTGTGAACTATTCTCATCCCATTTAAATGTTCTTTTTAAAAAAAATAAAGTATTTGAGTGCATGGAAAGTACCTGTATTCACATGATATGAAAACTTATATAAAACTATCTATCTTGTCTTAAGTCTTCTTTCTATCTCCTTCTCTTTCTTTCCTTTCTTTCTCTCCCTGTGGTAACCAGGGCATAAGGGCAGCTGGAACATGTGGCCCTTTATTTGATTAAGGGTAATGATCAACCAAGCCCAGAGGAAGGTAGGTCGGCGTTCCTAGTTCACCTGCAAAATGTAATCTTTTTTACGTGCTCTCCAATTGTGAGTCCATCTGTGCCACCATTAGGAAGGAAAAATCTACAGAAATAAAGGGGCCAAATTCAATAAGAACTGAATATTTAAAGTTGATTTGAATATGCATGGGTAGGGACTGCCACTCTCTGAATGGAAATGTGTCTCATTCACTTGTTTTTGTGAATCCGAAAGAGTCATGGATTGGTTATTTTGTTGTTTGCCTGTTTATTTTCATTTATTTTTCTCTCCTGCCTCCTCTTTTTTGTATTTGTAGTTCTCTTGTTTCTTTTTTTAGTTATTAAGCAGAGGGTAGAATTCTCAGGATTACACCAACTAATGCCAAAACATGCATATGTACTCCGCAATATACGTACATTTACTAATTCATAGTTTCCAGATAAATGGCCTTCATTTGTGAAGAACTAACTACAAGGTTTGGGGGAGGGATTTATTCCAGGGCTCCCTTGGCATTTGCTGCACTAATATGTTTCTTCCAGCACTTGAGGAAAATTTATACAGTATCTTGGATTTTCTCTGAATCCTAACCATCTTTGATGTAAGTCATTCAAATGATGATAATACATTGGATTTCCCAAGTTTCTTATGCAACAACTTATCAAACACCATTGGGCTTCCAGGTCATTCTGATGCTAAAGTACCTGTCTTGCCTATATCTGATCTTTTATACTGTTTCTGGGGCTTAGGGCTCAGATTATAATGATCAGTAGTGCTCTCTGTACAGACAAGCACCAAAATATAAAATGAGGTATACCTGCCAGTGGCTGCTGGCTTGGAAAACCATATATTCCCACCTCTCAGGATAAGGGTACTGGTGCTTAACAATACTTACTGATTGATGCATTGACTGATTACTTTGGAAAAGTCTTCTGGAGCTTCTAGTGGAAGGTAGTAAGTGTTGGCTGTGGGGTGAGGGCAGTGGAGAAAGAATTGTCATGTCAGCTAAGAACTTCAGAAAGGAAAGAGGAGAAAAGAGAAGCAGGAGAAGGTCACTGATAGAACATGAGATTATTAGTAATAAAAAGAAGAACAAAGGAATCTAGGGAAGTCATGTGTCATTCTGACAGAGCTGTTTAATGTTGCTATTTTTACACTATGACTTTTAAATTGTACATACATTCATGAAAATAAAAAGACAAAACATTGCATTTTCTGCTTGTAAAAACTACCACATAATGAGTAGAGCAGGACACTTTACCACATTTCTAACCCTTACTCTGTCCTGAGGTCACACATAGGGATGCAAGAGTAAGTCTTAGGAGTGGGCTGAGATCAGGAATAGAGTGAGGGGTTTTTCACCATGTGATTAAATAGCTGAAAGTATGATATCTGCCTCTAGACTAGACTAAATGCACCTAAGGTTTGTTATTGTTATTTTTCTTTTATTTAAAGATTTTTATTTATTTATTTTTAGAGAAGGGAAGGGAGGAAGAAGGAGAGAGAGAAACATTAGTGTGTGGTTGCCTACCAAGTCCCCCCTACTGGGGACCTGGCCCATAACCCAGGCATGTGCCCTGACCAGGAATCAAACCGGTAATTCTTTGGTTCACAGGCCAACACTCAATCCACTGAGCCACACCAACCAGGGCTGTTATTGTTATCAGAACTTCTTGTTTCACTTAAGCACCAGGAAAATGATATAACTTTGTTTATTCTCTGTACATGTGTATGTGATGCAGTAGTTTAAAACCTACCCAAATGCAGTTCAGGCAGTGAGGGAATTCTGTGAGTTGTGTCCAGTAACTTGTATTTTGCAAAAATTTTTACCATATCACAACAGTGTTGTGGCTATTTTGCTTTGAAAACTTAGCTTGTCTCTTGGATGAGGAAAACTGAATCACGTGGTCATTTTGTTGCTGATGTACAAATTAAGGAAAAAGTGTACAACCTAAGAGAGGAACCTTTCCTCACCAGTCACCAAGTCCATTTGATTTTTCTTTGCCAGAATTTTGCAAAAGACCTTGGAAGAGCAAGGCCTATAAATGGATGAGTCATGTTGCAGATCCTACCAGAGTATGTGAATAGATAACAAATAGCATGTGAACACACACAGTCACGGTAGGATAGTGAGAAGAACAGCAGCAATGCGTTCCCCTGATGCAGCCTAGCCCGGTAAAGACACCTTGTCCGGTGTGTTACCCCATTCATCACCTCCCTCTCTCCCAAACCTGCAATTCCTTCCTCTCTGCCAACTGTTTCTCTGTAGTCCATAAGCTGCTTAAATTTTTTCCAGCCAAAAAGAAGAAAAACAAACAGCTCTCTTTTAACCCTGTAGCTCCATGTTTTCAAAAGCAAGGAGTCCAAAAAGGTTTTAAATAAAATGTTCTCTACTCATTGTCTACTTTTTCTCACTTCCCATTTACAACTCCTAAATACATACAAGCTTCCTTTTGCTTAGAATACTCCTCATTACCAAACCCAGTTAAGTATTTTCCAAACCTTTTCTTCTGGTGAATCTATACTATGTTTGTCACTATTGACCATCCTGTGTTCTCAAAAATCTCTCCTTCCTTTATGTCAAGTCACAGATTTCTCCATTTTCTGCTCCTACCTTTGACCATCAGTCTCCTTCAGGAATGCCTCCCCGTATCTTCTCTTTAGACACAGGATTTTCTCAGGGATTGGTCTTTGGTCTTCTGCTTTGTTCAATCCATGAACTCTGCCTGGGCAATAACTTTGGCACAGTTTTAAGTAACACCTTATCTTAATGAGCATCAAGTGTGCATTTCCAGCATTTACGGTTCTCCTGAGTTTTAGACCAGAAATAGGCCAACCTGTCATACCCCAAACTAATTTGCATAATATAGTTATGTTTCTTGTCTCTCTTCACCCATATATCCAGACAGAAACACGACATTTCCTTCTATATTGCTTAATCAGTTATTCACATCATCACACACCAAGTCTCTAGATCACCCCTTTTCTCTTCCATCCTTCTTACCATCACCTTCATTCCCCACATCCCCAAAATTAAGTCTTGCCTTTTCTTATTTCTAACCTACTGAATTTATTGAGTTGAGGCCATGACCACTTTTACCTGGAACATGGCACTATCTTTCTTACTGTCTATACTGATTATGGTAACTCAGGGAATTCCAGGCACAACTTTCTTCTGTGAGTTACTTGTAGTTGAGCAGAAGCACAAACACAAAGTGACATCTCAGAAAAAAAAACAGTCCCAGCAAGAGTTGGTCTCCTTAACATAACTTAGCAAAGTTCTTGATGGTTGGATATTGTTGTTTGCACTGACCATGGATGGAAAATTGAATTTTATTTCTTCACATGGATATATGGAAAATGAGTCTGAATCATTCCTTTACCTAAGGGAATGTGGGATGTATCTAGCCTTGAAAGCAGAAGGCAAATGAGTTGCTAGGCTATTGAGAGGTGTGTTTGCATGGAGGAATAATTTCAAGAGAGGAAGCCACATGTTTATAACCTCATCAATATTAACTGAACTTCAAAGAATGAACTGTAACATTGACATTGATAGGGGATTTGATCTTCATTGTGTTATTTACTATGCAGCTTCTAGAGCAATGGACCCAAAAGTGGTTATTCATTCTGAGTTTAATGGTGCCCCTTACATGCAATTTTAGTAAACATGTACTTATTGTGGAAATATATCAACCTAACAATCACCTCAGCTATCCCAGTGCTAATAGTTTAGTTCAGAAGACAGAAAAATAAGATGATAAGTCTTATTACTATCATCTTATTTAGGTCTTATATTTCCCCAATGTGGAAATATAAGACCTAAAGAAAGCATGTAGGAAGGACACTAGCCTGGACTTTGGGGTTTTGGGAGAGACTTCTTAAGGCATGCAACATCCATACTGGATGGCTATGTAAGAATCAGCCAAACACAGGAGAGACAGAATGAAGAGGAAAAGAGTTTACTGCATTTATTGAATTTCTGTGTACTACTTTAAAAAAATCCCAATCTTAGACTCAGTTAAGCCTCTGTCTGTCTATATGTCATTGAGGGCTATAACGGTCTTTTTTCTTAGCCTTTCAGTATCACTTTTTCACACATTAGAAATGCTGAGAACTGAGCCAAAAATTCCAATTAAATAAGGTTTCCTTCAGTGTTGTTTATGTCAAACGCTAATGTCCTGAAATATTTTAGAGCCATTACAGCTATCGATTTTTATAAGCATTTCATCTCTATTGACCATTTATCATTCATATTCCTATTCTTTCTACTCTGACCATAAAACATAAAGGAAATCCCAGTACCTACAAAGTGATTAGTTTTAACACCTAAAAAATCTCATGAAGCTTCCAATCGCATGCAGATTTTCAAAGAGCATTTACATTACATTGATTAACACTAGGTCTAAGCAGGAAAAATAAAAAAGCCTTAAACTCATGCCTTGTTCTGAGATCACAGAGGAGCCAGAGAAGAGGTGGCATTTCTGTTTCAAGAGACTGGTCTGGGAGTGATGGAGAAGCTGATTCAGCTGGGGCTGATCTTGTAACTGTGGCAAGAGATGAGAGTGGAGTAAGGCATTGCACATGAGGATGAGGAGGATGAGGAGGGAGCTCAGGAAGACAATAAAGGTATCGAGCAGCTGGGAGAGGAGGCAGGAGGGAGAGTTTAGGATGGCTTCCAGGTTGTTCACCCCCACAAGACTCTAATGATGAGAGAAAACCATTTATATGTTAAGTATCAATTTAACTAACTGTAAAAGGGGAATAAAGTTAATAAAAATATTTTTCTAATAGAATTTTGCATAGAAAAATCTCACCTTTATGGATACTGATTACAGGTTTGTGAAAACAAACACAATGAGACTGAAATACATTGACAGTTACCTCCCTGAATTATTGATTAATAGAGGAATAATTTGTATCATTGTATAAAAACAGTAAAATACGTATAAACAAAATTACTTTTAAATATTGTTTGTAATCATGTTTTTTTACTGAACAATCAGAACGTATTGTTTCCTGTGAGTGTCACTTTCATAAAACCATATTGGGGTAGTTAATGATTGACTACCTTTTGCTATTTTCCTTTACTTTTACATTATAAATTTTTATTTAATTATACCAGCCTAGGTTATCTTACTAGAAAACTGTAGCAATAGAGCTGTCTACATCGCACATAAAGACACACAAGAACAGTTTGCCTTGCTTTCAGTAACAATACTGATTCTATGGGATTTGAATAACCATGAAAACGAATAGCAGCCACCATTTACTGAGTCTGTGCATTTGTCAGAAACCATAGGACTGAATATTTTGTGAGCATTTCTTTAACTAATCTTCACAAAAACCCTTTGTGGTATTATTAAGTCCACTTGGCAGAGGAGAAGTCGTTTAACTAGTCACACGGTCAATGTGGTTCCACACACAGATGTGTCTGACTTTGTAGCAAGTGTTCTAAATTGCGACCCATTTTTTACTTTGAAACCATATTTTAGGTTAATCTTGTTTTCATATTTTAACAAGAACAATCACCTCAATGTTATTATATAAAGGAAAGTTTTTGTTTTGGGGGCCATGCCTTTCCTAGGAGAACTCAAGATTAGCTCATGTCATCCTGATACTTCTATGTCCCTGCTTTACCCTATCTGGTCTCGTGTTCTTAGATGCAGGCAGCCCAAGGAAAACTATATAGGAGTTTCTCTAGGGCAAGCCACTTAACGCTGAAGCATGTGTCAAAGACAAGCTGTTTTTTTTTTTTTTTAATTTCCAGTACTCACTAGTCAATTCTCAGCAATTGTTCTCAGCAGGGTGTAAGAGAACCACTGCTATGCCACGGGGTTATCTTCCATTGAGAGATCAATGTGCTCTCAGAGGGCCTCCTCTGCTAGTTTGCTGTCCAAGTGCCTCTAACATCCTAGGCAAATGAATGCTCAGCTTTCTGTGAAAACACATCTTATACCATCTTCAGGCATACTTCCTAGCTGAAGTTTCTTTGGGAAGCAGAGTTCAAGTGAAAATTATGAACTGTATAGAAATCTAAACAGTTAGTAACGTGTTAAAAACAATATAATGTGAGGAGATGAGAAGGCAAATAGTAGAAATATTATTCCCAAAATTCAAGAAATCTTGCTACTTTGTAATATAAAATATGGAAACAGTTTTATTTTCCATAGAGGTCATATGTAAAGCATTAATAAGCCAAAGTACACAGAGTTAAATAACAAATCTAGATAAACAAACTGCCCACGAAGCTTATATTTGCTTCCGTGTGTTTAAAGATGCTTGAAGGCTGTAAATCTTTGACCCTCATTCTGACTATTGATTGGTAAGAACACCACCCTTGTTTTTAACTAATAAAAACAATGGTTTCTCTTTACTTTAGAGCAGGTATCATATTGAGTAGTTAATTTTTCACCTTTGTAAATGTGCTTCTCTCTCAATTCTTGGAGACTCTAAGACATCTATTTTAAGAAAAGAGGTGAAGTCACCACATTACACTGAGAAATCTTGGTTTTGACCTTCTCTTCACCTTTAGCTTCCTTCAATGTTAGGGTTGGAATTAATCACATCAGCAATACAGAATAAGTGCCACTTCAAAGTATTAAAATATTTTTCCTTTCCCTGTTATTTAAATGCATTTTTCAAGGGAGGAGGTCAAGAATTAAATTTCTGGAAAAAGAATTGAGAATTCTATTAAAATTTAAATTATTGGCTAAAATCATTATTTTAGAAAGAGATCCAAATTCAGATTCTCATTAAAGAAACCAACTGCCTAAAACTAATACACTATATGTCAATTATATCTCAATAAAAATGAAACCATGAAATTAAATTTCTTAATTATGTGCTGTCATTGAACACATTAAAGGTGCTTACAGGCTATTTTTAATTGTATATTCTAGAAAAACAATGCTAATGTCATCATGAAAATATTTCCACAAAAGCAGGATTTACAAAAATCTCAGCCTGACATTCTTACCAACCTCTTCCAATACTTTATAGATCTTCACAATCATATGAGTTTGTCATGTTTTATCAACAAACCACTATAATCATCATTAAAGTTTAAAAGCCTCCAAAATATCTTCCTAGACTCATTCTGGCTCTTCAAGTTCCACCACATCTTTTTATCCTTTGCCTCCAGTCACAGGTTCCTTACCAGCTGGACTCCTGTCTGAACACATTTCCTGCCTGCTTACCCCTCCCCCCACATCTCTCTTCCCCAGCATTACCCATTTCCCACTTCTTTCTTTCTCAGTAGGTCACTTCTCCCAGAAAGTTTCCTGATCAGCTCTCCTGACCCCAACTGTTGTCATGATTTCTCTGAGCAGCCCTCAACTCTTTTCACAATTTCAATTAATCATTTCTTTACTGTTACCAATTGTGTAAATGCTTAGTTTAATGTCTGCTCTACCTCATAAACCATCATAAACTGCAAGCCCTATGACGGGGGAGATTGTCTTTTCTTCCTTTATTAAAGATTTTATTTATTTATGTTTAGAGAGAGGGGAAAGGAGGGAGAAAGAGAAGGAGGGAAACATCAATGTGTGGTTGCCTCCTGCATACTTTATACTGTGTAACTGGCCTGCAACCCAGGCATGTTCTCTGACTGGGAATCAAATCAGTGACCCTTTGGTTCGCAGGCCAGCGAATCCACTGAGCCACACCAGCCAGGGCTGTTTCCTGTTCTTCTTATCAACAGTGTGAGCTGACAAATTTGTTAAAATATGAGATAAACAGAGTTGTCTGTTAGAATCTTCAACACATTAACTCTTTAACAAAATCTAACCAAACCTAAGAATACTACCAAGATACTTCATTAAGAATACTCATAAATAAATATTAAGTCTTGAGATAAAATAATGAGATAAAATTTTAATAGGAAAGAGAATCTAGAAGCATATATACATGTATTATATATACATGTATTATATATACATCTATATGATACATATATATATTCAAAGCTTCGCATGCTATTGAATGGACACAAAGGCTTTTACTAGAACTTTCTAACATAGAAATTAAAATGGTCAAACTAATGAGTGGTCAATTTTACCCTCATAAACATCTACATTAATATGATTGAATTATAGATATTAGAAGAGAGATTTGGGAAAAAATCAGAGCTCTCTCCAACTGGATTAGATTCTACAAAATAAAACTAAATAAATATTTTGCTTGGTCTGGAAGTAGACTATTTTTATAGTAGAAAACATTTCTATCATAGAATTATGTAGCCAAGATCAATAGAAATTAAGCATTAATAAGATTTTGATGTTAGAAAACTAATTGAAAAACTTTTTACCAATCAGAACAGAAATAAGACCTCATTTGGTAGTTAAATATCTCAAAATTAGTGAATAGATCATTTATTGGTGTCTACTTACATCTACCAATCTTTTCTAGCCATTGCTAATGCCTATAATCAAAGGGTAACTGAAATTTATTTTCTTTTCATTTAATCAGTGTGCTTTTGTAACAGACAGGCTATGTTCTCTGCCATTTACAAACTGGAGGATTTAATTTAGATTTCAATAATTGAATGAGATAGTATAATAATCTTTTATATAAATTCATCATTTCTTATCTTTCTCAAAGCACAAAATGTCCTGTATGCCTTTAACCACTATTGTTTACCTTTCTGGAAGGTTTTCTGTTTAAATTTCTGTAACTAACCTAGGATTGTAAATTTACCTTCACAACACAGTGTGAACAGTTTACTGCACCAGACCTTATAAGAGATTATAGCCATTATTTTTAGACTTGTAGGACTGATTTTACTCCCTGTCATATAGAAATCTGAATGACTGAACTATTTCTTTCCAGGGAGTTCAGAAAAATCACTCTCATTTAACTTCCTGCTTTTTTGAAATGTTGGAACTCTGGATTTGGGTTTCAGAATTTTTTTATTTCTAAGGATTTCCTCCTTTCCATCCTTCCTTCTTTCCTTCCCTCCCTCCCTCCCTCCCTTCCTTTTTTCTTTCATTCTTTCTCTTTCTTTTTTTTTTGGGGGGGGGGTGGCAATGTACTACCTGGGCTGACTTTCAAGACTTAGCATACTCTTTGTCCCATTTTTTGTTAAGTGTATTTGTGTGAGCATTGATTCAGTTGTTCTTTAGTTTATTGTTTATCTGAAGAAGAGGAAATCATGTCATTGAGGACATGGTGATGTAGTTAAAGCAGCTGTGCTCTGAGTGGCTAAATGAAGACCTTATCCACTGAGCCCTCCAAGGGCTAATTCAAGTAGGCAGAGAGAACTAGTTATTGCCCTTCACTGGTCAGGATGGCACAGCCACAGATCTCATCTAGGAATCTCTTGTCTCAGGGTCCCATTAGAGAGGCCCACCCACTGCTGCCCACTGCACCACTCTCACAACTCTGCTTTTTTCTAGATATCCTTCACTTTCTCTGAATTTATAGCCTTACTCCTCCACCTGGATGTTGCTGTAGGTTGTGTGTGTGTGTGTGTTTCACAGTCATAGTTCCTGAAGAGATTATATGATTGTGTTAGATGCCATTTACTACAGAGTACCACTATTAGGCAAAGTTTTGGGACAATCATCTCTCAACATACTGGTCTACCTCCATTTCTTCAATGTAAGTGTTATTAACTTTTGAGCTGACACAACCCTTCCTTGTGCAGATCTGTCCCTACTATTGCAAGTTATTCACATCCTTAGTCCTGACACTACATGCCAATGCGCCCCCTCCTGTTAGATATTATTGCAATGGCAAATATCCCCCTTTTCATTTCCAAAATGGGCTATGACATGCAGGACCTTGAGAGCTTCATGGGCCCTTCTCTCTCAAAGAAGAAACAAAGATAAATATTTTATATCACAATTATAATTAAAATTTAGCCTAAATAACTTTTTATAAAAACTCTCTATACTTGGGAACATATAACTAGGAGACCCCTAACTTTTTTAGTGCAACGCTGCCTAAAGAAAGTAAAATAAACCAGATCTCCTCTGATCTGTGACTTTATGTTAATAATGTAGTTGAGTTTTATTTTTTTCTTGAAATGGGATCTTGGTCTCTGATATGAATTATATTACATGTCTGAATTACATTAAATAAAATAATACAAAACTTACATGACTCCACTTCAGAAAGACTAACAATCCCATTCAAAAATGGGCCAAGGACCTGAACAGACACTTCTCCAAGAAGGACATACACAGGGCCCACAGACATATGAAAAGATGCTCAGCATCACTAGCCATCAGAGAGATGCAAATTAAAACCACATGAGAACCCTTTTCACACTGCTCAGAATGGTCATTATAAACAAGTCAATAAACAACAAGTGTTAGAGAGGATGTGGAGAAAAGGGGACACTAGTGCACTGTTGGTAGGAACGCAGACTTGTGCAGCCACTGTGGAAAACAGTGTGGAATTTCCTCAGAAAACTAAAAATGGAACTGCCTTTTGCCCCAGCAATTCCACTGCTGGGGTTATATCCTAAGAACCCTGAAACACCAATTCATAAGAACCTATGCACCCCAATGTTCATAGCAGTACAATTTATAATAGTCAAGTGCTGGAAGCAACCTAAGTGCCCATCAGTAAATGAATGGATCAAAAAACTATAGCACATTTACATCTTGGAATATTATACAGCAGAAAGAAAGAAGGAGCTCCTACCCTTTGCAACAGCATGGATAGAACTGGAGCACATTGTGCTAAGTGAAATAAGCCAGGCAGTGAAAGACAAATACCATATGATCTCACCTTTAAATGAAACCTAATCAACAAAACAAACAAGCAAGTGAAATATAACCAGAGACATTGAAATTAAGAACAAACTGACAGTGAACTGAGGAGCAGGGCAAGGGAGATAATGGGGGAAGAGGGGAAGAGTCAAATCAAGGAACATGTCTAAAGGATTCATGGACAAAACCAAGGGGGGATGGAATCAGGGGAGGGAGGGAGGGATATCTGGGGTGGAGAGGGGAGTGGTAGGGGGTAAATGCAGACAACTGTATTAAAAATAAATAAATAAATAAATAAATAAATGTGTGGCACATTTACACAATAGAATACTACAGAGCAGAAAGGAAGAAGGAACTCCTACCTTTCTTGACAGCATGGATGGAACTATAGAGAGCATTATGCTAAGTGAAATAAGCCAGGCAGTGAAACACAAATACTGTACGATCTCACCTATAAGAGGAATCTAATCAACAAAACAAACAAGCAAGCAAAATATAACAAGAGACATTGAAATTAAGAACAAACTGACAGTGAACTGAAGAGCAGGGCAAGGGAGATAATGGGGGAAAGAGGAGAAGGGTCAAATCAAGGAACATGTCTAAAGGACTCATGGACAAAGACAATGGGGGGAAGGATTGAATGTGGGAGATGGGGTGTGGGTAGGGCAGGATAGAGTAATGGGGGAAAATTGGGACAACTGTAATTGAACAACAATTTAAAAAACATTTTTTAAAAGAATCCCCTGAATTAATTGCAACATTCATTTTTCATTGTCTTTTATCTGTAGCAAACACTATAACTTTTGAAAGATAATGCCCTAAGAATTGAGTTTTGAACCAAACATTTTGATTTCTAACTTTAATTTTCTATTTCATATAAGCATTAGCTTTAAAATGTTTATTTACTTTTAAAAACAGAAACACTAAAAACCAGGCAAGATCCTTTAACTACATTGAAATGAACCTAGAGAATACTAAGAAGAGCAGAAAATGAGCACCCAAGCTTTAGATTTATGAAGGAAACCATTCTTAAATGATGAGTGTGGCTGAAGGGAGAGGGGTACGAAATGTTTGAAGCTACTTCTAAGTAAAATTAAAGCTGCTGCCACATTTAATTCACACATGGGTAGCACTGCCTCCAGGGGTGTTTGGAAATATGGGAGAAAATTTTGGTCTTCCCAAGGCCAGAGGCGGTGGGAGTGCTTTTTGTGTTTGTGGGCCAGGGATACTAAATCTTGTGTGATATGCAGAATAGTGTTATGGGACAAAGAACTGCTCTGCCTGAAAGCCAATAGGGCCTGCACTGAGAAACACTGCTATACACCTAATAGAGATAAACTCGAGTCTCACTGCCTGGGGAAAAGGGCAAGTTGGTCTTCCCGACTATCAAAATCTAGCCGATGCACATGAAACCCAGAGACACCACTCACTTGTCTGTTCAGCTTCTCCTTGCTCCAGATCATTTTCCCTCCTCTACAAAGTGAATATCAATGTAAGGTCAACTATTTGCACTGAAATGCTTTGCAAATAAGGTTAAGGAATACTTTAGAGCTGCTGTTGACATATTACTTTTTTATTCCTCATATGTAGGCAGTCACCAATCTTTCAGTGTATTCTTTGAAAAGATGCTCATGCTTCTTTCTCTCTCCCCTCCCCCATTCACTCTGCTTCCACATAGTCTTTGCACTCACCTGCTGGACTCCGCATGAGAGGAACAGCCCCACCAAGTGACCCATTCTGAGGCTAAGTCCCCTCCTATCCAGTCCACTCCTCCCTCCAACTGCTGCTCCGTGTTCCCTACACATCACTCCCTCCATATCGCTTTTCTACTCAAAAGTCTTCAGGGAGCTTCTACTTCCTATCACATCACACCTTCATCATCACATCAAAACTTACCAAAACTTAGGAAGTGAAATATGAACAGTGGCCTTTTCATCTTTGTGTTTTAATTTTCATCTTTTTCATCTTTGTATTTTCCAATGTGCCTGACACAAACTAGATGCTGAATATATATTTAATTACTATACAGTGGAAATTCAGTTCTTAATTTTCAAGGCTTCCATCCAAACACTTCTTAAAACTGTTTGTTTTCTACTTCAATCCAAGTCCTTATTCATTTCATTCTCCTTGTACTCTTACAATATTATCACAGCAAAGAATGGAACTCTTAGCTTGCTTTTTGTCATGATTTATCACTGTTGCAAAATCTTTCTGCTCAATTAGTTTATAAACTATATACTATTGAGCACACTACACAGCAAATAGTAGCAACACTCCAAGTTCACACGAATTGTTTATTGGTTGCTGAAAACAATCCTACAGTTTGTCTTCACCAAATTCCATCATGGTGTATAATGGGTATTCAGGGCTTATGGATCCTTTCATAATGTACCCAGGGCTAATAGTATAATCAAATCCTTAAAAGTAATTTGATGTCTGGCATAAGGCTGTAGGAGAAGCCCGTAAAGTTAATAAAATGTTCCTGCTATAGGCCATGAGTTTTACAACAGATCTTCAGCTCAGATCCATGAAAAAGAAACATAGCTAGGTAGGTGGTATATCAAATTATATTAATTTATATATAATAACTCCTTCTCTCCTGAATTCATCTTTGCTTCCAGATGATCCCTGAACACTCCTACAATCTCACTTTATAAGCAAAGTACTCGATTAAAGACTGCTTCCATATGTGTACAAGTCAAACAGCCTACATGCCACAATTTCTATGCATGTATTTGATATGCAAGTGTTTTTGAATTATGATATTTTGACCGACTGGTCTGACTCTTTAAGTTGATATCCAGACATTTGCCCAGTATTTTTCAGAAACAGTCCCAGCCCTGAGAGCAAGCACACCTTGAAGAATATTTCCATACTTTATTATGTTTACTTCTCATCCTTTTTAAATAGAGAGGGAAAGCATTTATAATGTCCTTTCAGTTACATAGAATTGGAATACTGCTATGTAACAGAAATCACCACACTAATGCACAGGAATTAAAAGTCAAGCAACTTTGGTCTGGGCTGTGTTGAATTAAGTCTTGACCTTGTAAACATTTCCATAGGAGGTAGAACATACACATTTGACTTTTTGTCAAATAAGGGATAGTAAACAATGAATCTGAGATCCTAATAAATTAAAGGTATTTTAAAGGCGTTAAATAAAATTTTCTCTTTTTTTAGAAACCAAAGATGAAACAACAGCACACAGATTTTCAATAAATTAGGAAGTGAAAAATTAAATCTTCGTAGTTGAAATATTTGCTTCTTCAAAGCTCCATTGGTTCCACTTGATAATATTTGGAATGAGGATTAATAGTGAGATCATATTTTAAACAATTTGTGTGCAAGGTCAACTCTGCAAGTATCTCTAGTCAGTATGGGGAGTTGTCCATAATTTTGTCCCTGTGACTTGAAAACAATGTCCTGACACTGCATATTTTATTCGTTTTACTCTGATGGGAGTCTCAGTGAATAATATTTAGCAGTAGAGATTTTTCAAGTTTAACTCCCACCCAGCACTATTGATTTAAGTGCCTCCGGCCGCTGTTCCCATGAACACAGTGTTGATGGGTGGTAAAGAGGACACCACGTCTCTCCCGTTTGCTCCGTGGGAGTCCAGGGCTTCTTGAGCTGGATACTGATTGGAGGTTCCATACATACACTGGGATGAGGAGGAAGGAACTGAGGTTTGCATGCTGGATGCTGTAAGGGAAAAGACAATCAACAATTGAAAGTTGACATTTTCTTTTCTCTGCAAGTGCCACTCACTTTTGGCCTCTGTTTATTTTTGCATTTAGCACACGTATCTGTGCTGAGTTTGAGTGTGTGTTTTCTCAAAGTCATCCTCTTCTTCCATCTTTCCCTTTGCTCTTCTTCCAGAAATTGTTTCTTCTATACAGTACACAATGAAAACTTAACGTTAAACTTAAATCCACATAACTCCACCTCCAAAAGATATACCCAATACACCTCCTCTTTCCATCTGCACCTGCACAGTGGTAGTTCCAACCGCCGTCTTCTTCTTAGCTGGACCAACACAGCAACCTCCTTATTAGTCTTGTGACCTCACTCTTGCCCCACCCTCTCACCCTGCAGATAGAACCAGGCTAATCTTGCTGAATCTTAATTGGATTGTCACTATTGTCAAATGTTACAATGACTTCCCATTACTCAGAACAAAATCCAGGCTCCTTGCCCTAGTTCATAACACCCATGCGAATTTATGCACCTTCTGATTCATTCTACTCTCTTCTTCATCCACCATGCTCAAAACACACTGGCCTCCTTTTGGCACAGTGAACTTTCCAATCATGTTCCCATTTCAGAGCCTATATACTTGCTGTTTCTTCTGCCTAGAACTCCATCAGATCTTCATGTCATTTACCTCCTTAGCCCTCAGCTTTCAACTCCAATGTTTTCACCTCAGGTTTCCTTTACCAACCACTTTACTTAGAAGCAGTCCCTCCATTACTATCTGTCATTTCACTCTATTCAATTGACTTCAGAGTACCTGAAATTATCCTTGCAACGCATTTGTTTGTATGTTCATTGCTTTACCTCCCTTTTCTGAAATGTAAACTTCTTACAGGCAGGAACTTCAGCCTGATCACTACCATATCCCTACACCTAGAATGAAGTTTGGCACAGAGTAGGTTCTTACAAAATCACACTAATTGGCTCACTAACACTATATTTCTTGCATTTATGGGTGCTGTCTTTTCATTGTTTTCCTTATTGTTCTAATTGCCATCTTCTCTGTCACCAAAAACCAGGATATATAACTAAGGAGACATAAGGTAGGTGCCAATTCTCCTTCTGCAATTGAGCCTATTGTTCTGTTCCCTCTTTTCACCTGGGAGCCCCGATAATAATTTACTTGTAAGCCACGCCTGACACCTCAAGCTTAGAATCCATCTGACACCTAAGCTATGTTCTGTCAAAGCTTCCACTATCTCTACAAACAAACAGAACTAATAGTAACAATAGCAACACGGTACATTTTAGTCTTACAGCGAGGACACTTCCTGAAGTGGAATTTTCTGCTTCATTAGAGTAACCTAGAAGCAATGACCATCTGCAGATAGCATGAGCTGAGCTGCCAGACTCTGCTCGGAGAGCATCTGTGATGGTCACAGGAAGGGTAGAAGTACTTCCTATTGAATTATTAGAAAAGCACACTGAATGGGGAAAGATTAGAATTTATCTCATTTTCCCTTATGCTCCAATTGGGTGTTAATGCCCTTCACTTATGTTGGTCTGAAATCAATTCCACTGGAAGGTTTCAACCATATCATATAAACATTAACACGCTGCCTTGATGCTCACATGGACATATACTTGTCCTATGATACCTTGTCAGTTATTTTAGCAACTAAATTTTTATGTATGCTTTTCTCCTTTTCAACTCTGATTTCTTGAGTTTTTACTATGTGGCAGAAACTTTGCTGGGTGCCAGTGATGCATCTAGTTCAAGTTTCAGGATTTTCTTAAGTACAGCAACCTGGGTGGAAGAAGATGCTATAGGACTCCATGGCAAATGCACTGTTTTGCCCATTTTTACTTAAACTGTATGTTATAAAACACCAAAAATAGCAACATTTTCTACAGAGGGATCTAATCACATTTTACATGCAGTTGAGAACATGACTACCACAAGTCACCAATCTTTTCAACTTGGAATGGTTTTAGGGCACTGATGGAGGTCATGAGGTCCAGAGGTACCTGTTGGCTCTGCCCCTGGGCCCATCCGTGAACAAGAGAGTAAGGAACAGATATCATTCTTGTTCTCATAACCCATGTGGTCTTTCAAACTGCCTTTGACAGGTTATATTCATTTTTGTTTATACAAGAGATGCCAGCTATTCTTTTTAGAAAGCATAACAGATCTAGCAGATTTTAACAGTAGTGATATGTGTTCTGAATAATGGTAAACTGTTACTTACAGATACCAAAATATAATGTCAAATCCAAAGTGATAAATCAACTGAAGGTCCATGAGTGGCCAGGTCACCCCAATGGTCACCCTCCCAAGTAATACTGAATATCTGGGGTTAACCACTTTTTAAAATATTTTTCAAGAACTACTAAAATAATTTACCTACTACTGGAGTTCGACATGCAACTGAAGGTGATGTCTCTGAATAAAATGAATTGGTCTGCTTTCTACTACTGTCATCTAAAATGTTAAGTGGGTCATGGATGTCACTGTAGAGAGGCAGTGAGCGGACACTGCTGATGACAGAAACATGTTGGTTCACCATCGATCCAAGTCTGTGAGACTCTGGGTAGTTTATATTACTTCCATAGTATCCTGCAACAGAAAACGTCGAGAATGGACTGTTAACTTATTACAAAGACTATCTCAGGAAGATAAAAAGGGACAAGATGATAGGATGGAGTCTGAAGATATCATACTGTAAATATTGCATTCACACCTACATTTACTATATAGTTGGATTTCTGCTTAGATGTGGAATAGTTCACTATGCTGTTTTGTTTTTGTTTTTGGAAAACATACATGAGTTATCCTGTATTAATTTTGAGATATAAGATTACATCTCTCTAATTTAATTCCCCTTATCTAAATTACCAAGATCTTCTATGAATGAAAAAAAAAAGCACTATTAGCCTCTCACAAAGACTACCCTGCTTGTCAAATATGAATTTTATTTATAGATTCATGTTTCTGGAAGAAGTGCTGGCCTACACTTAGGAGAGAAGCATCAATGCAGCCTACACATAGAGCTTAATTTGGTGACTGAAGAAGTCCACAGGTCTTTCTAACTCCTCAACTGCCAATGTTTTATCAGCTTAACAGGGGGCATAATTTTGGTCCTAATCGTTAAGATCTGCTGCTAAGTCTCTGGAAAAAAATATTCACTAAAAATATTTTCAAAGGACAGAACATTCTTCTTTGGGGCTACTAAGGTTGGTCTCAAATATGGTTGACATCATATTTTTTCATCACATGTGGGATGTAAAAAGACAACTTTAGCAAAGCCACAGAATTGGGGGTATGTTTGTATTCAGCAGAAACGAGCCTCAAATTCCAAGCTTCCGTGATCTTCAGAACGTTTGCGTGGGATGACATGCTACTCAGCAGGGGTGGGACTTCATGTCTGGTCTGTTTTATCACCCATTCAAAAGCCAGGAAATTTTTTTTTTAAATTTCATACCATTGGGTGAATTAGGAGGCAATGTTGCTCCTTGGCCGCTGGCAGCCCCTGCATTGCTCAGGAAATTGAAGCTTCCTGTATTTAAAAACTGCATACTGTGTGCGTCTTGGCTGTGTGGGGATAGTCCATAGCTGGAAGGCGGCCGAGAGTTATATGGAGACCCAGCACAACTGCCACTGAAGAAGTCTCTAGAAAGCTGCTGTTCACTCCAGGCCATGCATCGACCATGCTCAGGGCGATGAGGATAGAGTCCTGATGTGGGGTGAGGCTGTGCCCTGAACACAGTCTGATAGTTAGAGTTGGTCCCATAAAAGTCGTGGCTGGCTTGAGGAAGAGAAGGGTAAATAGGCTCTGGGTATGTTGAGCAGTGTGGTGGGGCCGACAGCACTGGACCCACACTTGGGGGTCTCCCTGCCATTGGACCCTGGTTAATGACACTTCCTCGACTTGCCATGGCTGGAGAAATGGGTGGTGTCATCAGATGACCGGCACTCTGGGAGAGCTCCATCTGACCTGGGAAAAAAATTACCATAGCATTCACCGAGTGGTATATTAAAACACACGGGCCACTTCTTTAAAAATTAGTCAAAAGATTTATTATTGTACCTTTTCCTAACTTGATTCATTCCTATTCTCCCAAAACCACAACACCAGGAACACTAAAAACTTAGGTTTAAAAACATCATCATAATACATGTACATTCCACGGCAGTGGAGACGTTGGGAGTTAGTGACTGAGGAAGAAAGTCTAAGACGGCTTCCTGCTTCTACAGGTACAGAGATGGTTAGAGCTCAAGCATGGAGAAGGCAGATGGCGTTCTCGTTTCTCTATAACCAATAAAGAAGCTGAATGTGACCTGGTTTGATTTTTAAGGTAAAAATGGGCAGTAAAGTCAGAATGACCACAGTTTTAAAGCAGCCAGTTCAAAACACCATGCAAACACCACAGACGATCCATGAGTTACAGATGGTGCCAACTCCTGAGCCTCTAACTTCCCATTGGTGGAATTCAGCCCTTGAACTACTAGGTTCTTCCAGGTTTAAAATTCTGAGTGTCCAATGAAGTAATATATGTAAAAGGATTTCAAAAAAGACATAAAGCAGTAAGCAGACTGAAGAAATTGTCTAGTAGCTAGTTCTAGCCACTAAACGTTCAGATGGACCCAAAAGAGACCTCGACCAAAGAGGAAAATTATAATGGTTGTGCAAAAATGACTGAATCCACTTTTTAAGGAAGGAGAAATAAGTCTCCTCAAAACTCCAAAATAAATAGCAGCCCTTTTGGGTTTTATGCAAACCTAATCTAACTTTTTCCCACCAAATGAAGATAACTAATTATTTGCACTTCGGGTATAACTAAGAGAGTGTGCCAAAGTATGATACCTACGTTAACAATGGTATTGCTAAAAGTTTGAATAACAAATGCTGAAAGTCATAGAAATTTTATAAACTGTTATTATAAGTCAGTTAAGGTAAGACTCTTTTAATTCTCGGAATGCCTGGTGGTTACCATTTTTAAGGAAACAAAGGAAGAGTTTCCTGCAATATGTACTGAAGCCTAAGTGGTTTTCTTGGCTGTTGCTCAGCGTACCTGTGAGCGGCATGTTGTCTGTGTTTCCAGCAGGGAAGGGGTGTAGGGCAGAGGGTAAGCCTCCAGGCTGACTGGATGACAGAGGAAGATAGGGTGTTTCCACGTGGCTTTCATTCTTCACAGTGTCACTGGAAACAGCGCTCGCCTTATTTCGGTTTGCCAGAAAGCATGAACTCGGAGAAGCAGTGAAGGCAGCTTTACTTGCATCTGGAAGGATTTTTTTAATGGGAAAGTTAATATTTCCATATTGCTGGTGGAGAAGCCCAAGTAAAAGAAACTGAAAATATTTTAGGGTTGTATCAGAAATCTGGAAAGTCATGAGAAATGATTTCCATGGGAAACGGGCTGGCAGCTCTTTGTTCTTGGCTGAGGTGCTGTTTTTAGTTAAGTGTGTACTTGTGAGTAAAGGTGCATCTTGAGAGGCACTGAAAATAATCCACTCTGGCATGAACAGCCTTCAAAACGCAAGTCATCACTCCCCAAGGAGATGTGTTCCTTTCTTCTCTAAACTACTAGAGAACTTATTTATATACCATTTATAAGGTGATTTATCACATGCATTGTCTTAAATTACAGTTAATTTTTGGATTATAGTCACCTCTTCAATTTTTCTGGTATTCTCAAAAGTTAAGAATATTTATTTTGTATCTCTGAGTTTCCAGATACTTTGAATACTCAATAGAAAAGAATAGTCCACAGAAAAGAAAAAAGAGTGCTCTATTAGTGTTAGTATACAATGTTAGCAGTGACATATTTAGAGTAAACTCTGAGACAGTTATAAACCCACTAAACAAATCCTTGAACTTAGGTTTAAGCAAAGAAATATTCAAAATAAGATATACATTTTAAATTACCTGAATTTTTCATATACTTGTCCAACAGATTCTGTAACTCCTGTTCTTTGTCATTATTAAACTGGGTCTCCATGGCCAGGAGAATGTATTCATCCAGAAGCATTCGGATCAAATGGAAAGAACCTTGTTTGTGGGTGGGGAATGGGTACAGGACATTATGAGATGAAATAAGGAGGAAGAGAAGGAAAGAGAAAGAGGGAAAAGTCAAGTTATCTTGGTGACCATCTCACAATACTTTACAAGGAGCGATTGAAATAAACAAATACTTGTTGGACTTTAAATGACCTTCTAAGACCAACATGCTTAACCTAGGTCTCTAATCTCTCTGTGCACCGGCTGCCCAACTCACTGTGTGTACTGTCCTGCCAGCTCTTTGGCAACTAATTACATCAAAGGAAAATACGGATGAAAGTGAGACATGCTTTATGCTTTAAGAGGGCACACATTGGAGTGTGATAAGCTTTAACCTGGGGAGAATAAGCTCTATTCTACTCTATTTCTGTTTACTTTGTACTAAATAATTAGACAATGGCCGACACAGTCTGGAAAAAGTATCAAGTAAGAAGATGTCTTTACAGCCTGAAACAAAATAACTCTTTGATTTGAAAAAAAAAAGCAAAAGAATAATTTTCATGTAGAAGCTGTTCTGGAAAACCTTAATCTTCTTTAACTGTTCAACAGATTTTCAACAAAAAAAAAAGTTAGGCTTCAGTGTTGTATATTTTAAGAAACCTTAATGTAAGTAGGAGAATTCAAATAATAGACTCAATACACTTTGTTCATCCCTCAATACAAGTTAATTGATTTTATTTAATTCCATTGAAAACTAAATAAAAACAACTTATTTAACTGTAATCTATTTTATACTGTGAAGATTTCTAAAAATGCAACTACTAAATGCAGAAGTACTGTCCATGAGATAGCTTTATAACAATAAACTAAAAATCCCAGAAAATCTTTTTAGGAAAAGAAGGTATTTAATTTTTGATAAAGCTAACTTGACTCAATTTGATTCACAAGTCACATAGCAGGAAAGATGATTCAGAAACCCAAGAGTCTGTCTTCTAAGCTGTTCTTTAACTCCTGAAATGCAGCCCTGTGGGTTCCCAAACAGATACAAAAATTTGCCATATTTCAATGCATAGTGCCTTGGGAAAATAATGTATAATAATTGTTTATTTACTTGTTTAATAAAAGTTATCCAAGCACGGATGGAATGGAATGACAATAACTATTAATTATTAAGTGTTTACTGAGTGCTATTCCCCACCTTCTATGATAAGCAGAGAGCCTGGGTAAAGCCTAAGCCACAGAGAGGTGATAGGACTGAACTCTGCCTGTGAACAGACTCTAACACCCAGGTTCATAACTGCTAGTGGCTGGAGAACAGATGTGGTTGGAGAAGTGACGATGTCACATGTTTAAAAATTGATGGGAAATGTGACTGGGGACAAATGATGCCATTCACTTCAGAAGAGTTTTATAAAGCACATAGGGTACCAAAACTGGACGCATTGTTCAAGGTGAGATTATGCATTACTCGAGCACCAAAAAAGCTCCACTTCAGCAGAAAGTCTTGAGCCCTCTTCTTTAATGATTTTCCATTCTGTTTGCTGGTCTGAAAAGTAAAAGAATAAGTTGGAACTATAAAAGTCTGTCATCTCATCACTACATGCGTCCTGCACAAGAGCAAGAGGTAGGTCACCGGTCTGACAACCAACCAGACACATGGCGGGGCACGCCATTTGTTTCACGGAATAAAGTGGTCTGTCCAGGGATTTGACTTTAGTCTGTCTCTGTGGTCATTTTCAAGTTAGCAGATCTGTATTCAGTATCATTGTATTACCTAGTAGAACTGAACAACAAAATGAAATAATTTACCAAACATTTTATCCCTTAATTTTATTTTGACAAAACAGAAGGTGAAGCGTGAGGGAAGGGTTATATATTTCTGTGAATGATTAACTCTGACTTCTCTGGTCCTGAATGATAATCTGTTTTCTTTACAGGAGAAGAAAAAGTCCCCACGCTGTAGCTAGTTTCCTTGATATGGAATGGCTAACACCGACTAGTGTGGATATATTTGTTCTTATTGTCTTGTTTCATGATGGATGACTTCAAGAGTAACTGAAAGAGTTGAAGAAATCCCACAGAAAACACAAAATACTGAGCTCTTTGAATTTAAAAAAATGTAAATACTTAAAACCATATTTTCTGCCAGCATTTGGAAAATTGCATGGAAATGTGCTTTTCATAAAGGGCGAGAATCCTTCCAGTTTCTAAGTTTATCTTTCACTACTGCTGTTATTCAGCCATAACTCTATTAACTGATAGGGAAGGTATACAGTAGTCCCCATTTATCCAAAAGGGGATACATTCAAAGATTCACAGTGGATGCTTGAAACTGCAGTTAGTACCAAACCCTTTATATGCTATGTTTTTTTCCTGTAAATACATACCTATAAGAAAATTGCATTTATTAATTAAATGCAGTAAGAGAGTAACAATAATAAAATAGAACAATTATAACAATAAACTGTAATAAGTTATGTGAATGTGGTCTTTCTCCTTCTCTCTCAAAAAATCTTATTGTTTTGTATTCACACTTTCACTTAAATGAAGCACTTTAAAGTTTCTCTTTGGTACATTTGAATTGCTACTCTTGCATCACTACTCTTGCACTTCGGGACCATTATTCAGTAAACTAAGGGTGACTTGAACACGAGCTCTGTGATACAGTCAATCTGCTAACCCAGTCCACTACTGAGTGACTATGGTCAGGGAGCATGTGCAGTGTGGATTCGTGGGACAATGGAAGAGACACATCCTGTCAGGATGGAGTGGGAGGTTGAGAGATTTTGTCATACGACTCAGTGCAGAATTTAAAACCTGTGAATTGTTTATTTCTGGAATTTTCCATTAATATGTTCAGACCA
Organism: Tonatia bakeri; assembly: GCA_004024845.1. Classification (NCBI taxonomy): domain Eukaryota; kingdom Metazoa; phylum Chordata; class Mammalia; order Chiroptera; family Phyllostomidae; genus Tonatia; species Tonatia bakeri. Next base: position 172,698 of record PVIA01002341.1, on the reverse strand, counting down.
CTGTTAACCAGAAGTAACTGAAACCATGAAAAATGAAATCGCAGATAAGGGAGGACTACTGTGGTGTTTGCCTTGCAGTCCTTTGACAAGGAAGGATAAAGACAATTGAATTGGTGGCCATGCCCTCGAATCTGGTATATTCCTAATTTTGGTCTTTGGGCCACCTTATTTTTAGGGCTTTAAACTCTTCAAAGCATTTTTACACACAGCCTGTCACCCCACCCCCAGCAGTAAGAAATTACAACCAGATTAACATTTATTATTAACAGAAATGTAATGACTCTGTCATTGAAAAGTACCTTAATAACTCTCTGCTCTACCACAGTATCCAACCATTCAATAAAAGCCTCCACGGTAGCATTCTTCTTAAGGAGATCTTTCAGTTCTTGGAACACTGTGATAGAGTCATCTATCGTGTATAAAAGAAAAAAAAGCAGAATATTACACTCGACTTTGAACCCAAGAGAAAACCTAAAACTAGAAATCATTAATAATATTATACAATAAAAAGGAAAGATAGTAGATTGAGTTAGATGTGTCAAAGGAATTCATTTCATATCCTGAGAACAGTAAAAACATTCTTGGCAATTTGCTCTTCAAAATTTTGATCAAAAGTATATCTTGGTATATATTGAAATATAGGTTTTGATATTATAACTATATTACACTAGAGAAGAGTCAGTTGTCAATATAGTTGATTGCTCATTTTGAATCCAACACTTTCATTAAATGAAATGACTTAGTTGAAAACTGAAGGATGAACAAAGGTTACTGATTTCCTGCTTTATGAAATATTCTTTATCTTTAACAAAACTTGAATTTTTCACTGAAGAATTGAGCCATTTATGTAAATAATCTTGTATCATGTAAAATTTAAAGGGCCAGTATAAGATTATCATTTTATTAAAGAGTTCAAGGTTTACTGAGTCCCAAAGGATTCTATAATTTTATGTTAAGAAACAGAAAGCAGGGCTGAGGTTGGACCATCTTCAGACAGCAGTTCATTATTGGTGCTGTAGCCTATACAAAGTTGCATTTTTTTTTTGTCTTTTCAGAGAAAAAGGAAGGGAGAAAGAGTGGGTTATTCTACCTTAGGAACTGAGCCTGGTTGTCTAGTCACACCCAGGGGCATGGTAAGCTCTCAGGGGGTCCAAACCTGATCACGGATTCTCTGCTTTGAAAAACAGTATTGTGCAGAGATATCATTTTGAGATGTGTCGTGCACATATGATGCCAAGAGTACTAAACACATGGAGATGCGCACGCTTGTAATGTAGAACTGAAAGAAAAGTAACAAGACTCAGGCTATTTTGATTATTTTTAGAATATTTCCATTTTGGTAATATCTAGACAATATGATTATGGATGACTTACTTTCTTCTCAATATTTTCTAAATTTTTCATGTTTTCAGCAATGAGTAAATACAGCAATTTTTAAATAGAGAATACTTTTTTTAAAAATGTGAAATGTTTCTATAAGCCAGGTTGCTCAAACAGATAGGGTCTTTGTAGTCTAGGGAGAGAGCATTTGGCAATGTTTGTTGACATTTGTGGGTTGTCACAACTGGAGGGAAATTGCTAATGGCATCTAGTGTGTAGATGACAAGGATGCTGCCAAACATCCCATAATGCAGAGGACAGCCCCGCAACAAAGAGTTATCCAGTCCAAGACGCCAATAGTGCTGAGGCTGAGAAACCCTGCTAGAACAAAGAGAGAAGACTCACGTTCAGTGTAGATGTCAGATTCCGTGTCCGCACTGCCCGAAATGGTGAGAAGGGCCTGTGATCCAATGCTATTCAGGTCAACCTTCTCAATGTCTGATACCATAGAATTTACAACATGCTGGTCAAAAAGAGCTGGTCTGGCAATCTGTATAGAAAAAGTTTTTTAAAAACACTAAACTATGTCATTGATGGTCTATCTAAAAGAAAGTTTTAGCCTCTAGAATATTTCCTTCAGGGGAAAGTCCTAAATGTTTCATTTTATTTTATAAAGATTTTATTTATTTACTTTTAGAGAGAGGGAGAGAGAGAGAGAAAGTGGGGGAAACATTGTGATCACGTGTGTCCTGTGAGAAACATCAATTAGGCAGGCAGCCTCTTGCACATGTCCCAACCAGGAACCGAACCTGCAACCCAGGCATGTGCTGTGACTGGGAATCAAACCAGCAATCTTCCGCTTTGTGGAACAACACTCAACCAACAGAGTCACTACAGTCAAGGCAGTGTTTTCTTATTTTAAAACTAAGAAGCAATAACCGAGACTCGTGATCATCTCTGTAAAAGGTCTGAAAACTATTTTAGACTTCGAGATGAATTTTTTCCATTCAAGGTTGTAAAACAAGAATTTTGTAATACTGTTTCTTATCTAGAATTTTTCCAAGCTGGTCTTCTAAAATTTAGGGAGCTAGAAACCTTCTTAAAATAAATGATGACTTGAGAGGAGGGAAGGTATACTTTACAATATGCAAACATGTAGTCAAATTTTAGGATGGACTGGAGAGATTAGCCAAAAAAAGAAAAAAGAGAGAGAAAAAACCTCACGGACACAGAGAACAGTGTGGTAACTGCCGGAGGGAATGGGGAGTGGTGGAAAGTGGAGGAGGGTGTAAGGCAGATAAATGGTGATGGACAGAAACGACTTGGTGTGGTGAACACACAATACAGTGTACAGATGATGTGTTGTGGGATCGTGCACCTGACACCTGTATAATTTTGTTAGCTGGTGTCACACCAGTAAATTCAATAAAAAGGTAAAAAGAATATACCACAAAAATAAATATCACTTTTTTCTTCTCTGTTTAAGAGAGCCAAATTAGAAGGTACTTTTAAAATGTGTTGGTTTTGTGGGTTTCAAAATATTAAGTATCATAGGGGCTCATTTCTTTCAAATTAATTTTTATCATTTGGATTCATGTGACCAATAAAAGTTTTACATTTTGCATTGCCTTCAGAATTGTGTTTTTACTTTTATTCTGAAGTAAGTTTAAATTGATAATAAAATTGCAAAGTTAGTGCAGAGTATAGCTATCCCCGGTGTCTACTCTTGTTGAACTCACCGCTACGAAGGCCCAACTATATTTCCACATCCTCTCCATCCAGTTTCTCCTATTACCATCTCACATAACCATTGTGTATTAGCCAAATCAGAAAACTAACCTCGGTATGATAGTACTAACTACACTATAGAAATAATTCCAAGTTCATCAGTAATGTCCTTTCTCTGTTCTAGGATCTCACAATGCACTTTATAGTTGTCTATTTAGCCCCCAGTCTCTGGAATTTCCTCAATCTCTGCTATAAGAAGGTTCATTTTTGAGTTAGAGACTCAAATACACTCAGCTTACTAACATACCTGAGCAAGATGTAAGAAAGACGTTTGTCGTTTCAGAGAAGATACAAATCTTCGCACAATAGGTATTTTCTTGTCAGTCAGAGCTTCTGGCAAGTTTTCCAAGGATGAAACAACCCACTGTTCCCAATTTTTAGCAAAATTTCGTATGTCTGCTAATAAGCTACCAAAAAAAAATCTCACAATGTGTTAAATGCTAAATTGTTCAAAATGCATTAAATACATGTAGTTTGACAGAAATATACAATTATTGTATGATTCCAAGGGCATGACTTTTGAAGTCGGCCTATGTCTGTCATTAATAATCTTGTTCAATAGGCTCAATCACTTGAAGCTCCAATTTCCTCATCTGTTAAATGGGAACAAGAACAGTGTCCATGTTACAAGATTATTGTGAGGATTATATGAAATAATTCATGGGAAGTATTTAAGTTAAAGCCTGTCATGCACAGTGTTCAATAAATAATTATTATCAACATTAACTGACTCGATCATTTTCTATAAAACATTTCTGGGAAAATGTCAGTGTGTACCTGACTTTGCACGGCTTCTTGAGAGCCCATCATGTTGGAACCATAACATAATTTCAGGTATTTAATATTAATTCCTAGTAACATATTCTTATATTCCAAATATAACCGTGGGATAAATTATCAAACATGTGCTGATGAGAGGAACTTGCTTTAAAATTGCAAATGTTAGCAGGTTGGCTTTAGCTCAAGTGGTTACTTCATCAGGGCAGTCACCAAAATTGCAAATGTTGGTTGTGTTTCTATTATGAGAACACATAAAATTTTAAAAATCAGTTAATTATGTACCTTTATAGCTCAGTAAAACAGATTTAAATATAGTTGAGGTGGTATGTACGTTGAGGACAGAGATGTGGCACAGGAAAAAGAGTAGGCAGTTTGGAGTTAAATAGACTTTGATTAAAATATAGGCTCAGCTTCTTACTAATAAGCTGCCTGTAGATAAATATCTAAGTAAATAAATTAGATAAATATAAAATAATGAATAAACTAACTTCTTTCTGCTCCTGGGTTCCTCATTTGTGAATTTAGGATCATAATAGCTATTTGGAATTTTGTTCAAAAAGCTTTAATTGCTAAGGAATTGGTTTAGTAAAGTAGAGTGTTTTTCAGATGCTATGCAACCATTTAAAGAGATAATGTTGATCTATATAGTTGATATGAAAAAATTTTCACAGTATACTGCCATTGTATGTATACTATGGTTTCACTTTATAGAATGTACATATTTACAGTTATTCCCAGAAAACAGTCTGTGAGATAATAACTAAGGCATTAAGAATGTAGTGAGATTATGAGTGATTTTTTAAAATGTATACGTGCATGCTCTTCATTCTCCACAATGAATGTGAATTACTTGTAAACTTAAGAGAAGCATATATACATAGTTCTTTTCAGGTTTATTGTGGGAACTAAGTGAAATAATTTATGCAAATCCCCAAATCCCCATGCTGTGTTTAATAAACATCAACTGTTACTACCATTAGTCACATGCCGTGTGCCTGCCACTCAGTACGCACAGCCATTCTGCTGTGACATGTACCTAATGCAGAGCACAAATTAGATGTTTAAAGACTGCAAATTGGTATTTAAAAGAAACTAATCTTGGTAAATGAATGAATTTCTACTTAATGTTTTCCTTTAACATAGTGTATAATGTTAAACCCTAAGCTAAGAAAATATTGTATTTTATTGACTGAACTTACCTTTCAGGCATTTCTTGCATTGTTGCAGGAATGAGTACATCTGTAAGAACCTTAACCACAGCAAAAGAGAATTAACATTAATACTTAGTATTTCTACAGAAAGACTCATTATTTGTCAATTACTTTTACTCCTAGCTTTCAAGAGAATAACATGTTAACTCATTTCTGAAAGTTACACTTTTTCCCCTAAAATGAATGTATTTATGAGCTGCATGTGTTTGTGTGTGCAAAAGGCAAGGTGAAGGGAGGTCTAAAAACACTGTGGTTAGTAGATTAAGACACCTACTGGGGTGCAGAGAGATAATTATAAGAACAGAAAAATTACTGAAAAGAAAGGGCTAGACTAAGCCCTAAACATGGGTGAGATGAAAAGTAGCACAAAGAAACTATATAGTGCTGACTGATTCCAGCTCAGGAAAAACCATGGTGTATAAAGGAGGTTGGGAATCAGATAAGACAGGAGCAGTGCAGATCCACTAGGCTGGCTAATCAACTTAGTGGGCCAGCCTGGAGAAGAGGACCAAGAAGTTTACATTAGAAGATATTTCAGAATGTGGGTAGATACTCAGCCTACAAAGGCCTGTGTAGCTTATCAGCAAAGCACATGCATATTCCACATGTATGAGACAGTAAAACAAGAGACAGCACTGTCCCTGCTCTGTATGTTAGTTCCTGATGGATTGGCCTAGTCATTATGAACCGTTTCAGGGACTGAAAGCAGGGACCACTCTCTGAAGGGGGAGATGAAGATCTGGCAGAAGTTCATCTTACACTGCTCCATTTACAGTGCTCACTGTGCCTCCCTGAGTTCTCTGTGAAGAAGAGAAACTTAGTTCTTTTAAAGGGACTTAAACTCGCGGGGGGGGGGGGGTGTTGTGTTGAACTCAAAGAAACAGACCACTTGAGCAGGGAGAAAGATGCTTAATGGATATTCTCAGAGGCACTGAATGACAATTAAAGCAGCTTTGTCTTAATGGCAATGATGTGTGTGCGTGAGCTCTGGATCTTTTGTTAGAGTTGTGCTTGGAGCCGCCTTTACCCCCCTCCCAGTTACTCTCTCAAGTCTTAAATATTGGAGACAACCAGCTAGTGCAAACTCAGTCTTTTCCCTCTAAATAATGATATTCTTAGTCAACCCCCCAAAATGAGACAATGCTCTCCTCCGTCCTTCTTTACCTTGAATTAAAGGCAGACAATCTGCTGCATTCACTCCCCCATTCTCTCACCCTGTGATGAGGGAGAGCTGAACAGAGGGTGAAAATAGGAGCTCTTGCACTCAGCCTCAAGCCCACCTGTCACTTCTTTATTTTTTATTTTTATTTTTTACTTATTGTTGTTCAGTTACAGGTGTCCTGCCTTTTTCCCCACTGCTCTCTGCTACCCTATCCCTCCCCCACTGTCTGTGCCCATGAGTCCTCTGTTCATATTCCTTTCCTTGTCTCTTTCCCTTCTCCCCCCATTGTTCCCCATTATGCCCTCTTCTCTCTGGCCACTGTCAGTTTGTTCTTTATTTCCATGTCTCTGGTTCCATTTTGCTCACTTGGTTGTTTTGCTGATTAGGTTCCACTTATAGGTGAGATCATGTGGTATTTGTCTTTCACCTCCTGGCTTATTTCACTTAGCATAATGCTCTCCAGTCCCACCCACATTGTCATGAAGGGTAGGAGCTCCTTCTTTCTTTCTGCTGCATAGCATTCCATTGTGTAAATGTACCACAGTTTTTTGAGCCACTCGTTTACTAATGGGCACTTAGGCTGTTTCTAGTACTTGGCTATTGTAAATAATGCAGCTGTGAACATTGGGGTTCACCTGTCACCTCTTGGTCTGCAAAGTTGTTTCTGGACTGAGTCTATGTAGCTTCTGCTTCATTTCTCTGCAACTAACTTAGAAGGGTTTCATTTCCTTAATGCTTAACAAGGCTCTGGCTTGGGTTTTCTTGCTAACTCAGACTGTTTTTTTTTTCTTAATTTTATTTTTATTTTTTATGCTGTTACAGTTGTTCCTACTTTTTCTCCCTTTCCCTACCTCTGCCCAGCCCCACCCACTTTTCTCCCCAAGCCAGTCCCCAAAGGAAAGCTTCTCTTGTATCTTATGACAATTTAACAGGCAAATGTAGACGAACTCACTTTAAAATACCCAGATTTCAATACAGTTTTCTCCCTCAGCTTGAGCAAAGGGAGCTATTGCTCCTCTAACTAGAGAGCAAACTGCCAGGGAGCTAGCCTCTTCCCCTTCCTGCTATGTGTTTGGCTAGAAGGCCAACCAGCTCTTCTTGTCTTTGTTCAGGATGTCTTGGTGATCCTCCTGTAGCTATTTGGGGACTCTTACTTGGTGTAAGAACAGAAATGACAGTATGCATTAGAGCTAGAGACTTTCAAGTTATTAAACCTGTAAGAGTGCTTAATTCTGTTTTTTCCCAAGGCACCAATATTGTGAAAAAAACGTTGTGTTATTTAATCTTAAAACATGCTGAGGAGTTAATAAAAATTAACTAAGTGTTCATGTATTAATATGTCATATTTAGAATTTTTCTAAACTGTAAATAAAATTGATTTTGATTTACTTGATGCCAATTTACATTAAAATATATACATTATTAAATTGCTTGCTTTCTCATTAGAAGAAATAATTAATGGTGTTTCACCAGACAGAAATAATGAATTTAATAAAAACATATTGCAAAAATTTAGACAGAATGCTTTTAAAAGAAATATATAGTTTATGTTTAAGAGAGCCCAAAGAACTTACCTTATAAAGAATTGAGTCACAGACACAGAAAATGTCAATGATAACAGGGTTTTCAAGCAGGGGAAGAAGATGATCAGGCATCCCTTGCCAAAAGTGTAGTAAGAAATGTTGGATCTAGTTGCAAAGCAAAGATTATGTGCATTAAGATTTTTTCTTCAACTCGTATGAAGAACAGGCCAAGAAATTATTTTGTCACTCTTACCTCTTCAAAGTTTCCATTAATTGCATTGTCCAGGATGCACTGGCAGTGAGTTTTGTACATCATTATGAGAGTATCAACCTATTTGGGGGAAGAAAAAGCTTAGTTAGCCACAGCACCCTTGCAACACTGTCTTCATTTGTTCATGCATTCATTTGTTCTTTCACTCAACACACATTTATTAAGGTCCTGTCATATACCAGGCATTGTGCTCAATGCTGAAGAATGAAAAATCAAGAAAAATGCTTATTTTCAAGGAGCATACTGCCTTTTGAAGGGAGAAAGGCAAGCACTGTGTAATTAAAATGCAGTACCATAAAAAAATGATAAAGGTGATTGTGCAGGCTCATTCAGGCCAAAGCCACATTGTGATTTTCTGCTTACTAAGAAAATTACCTTTGATTGGAGATGTAGTCAAAATTTATTCTTTCTTACACAAATCATCAAATTTTTTAAACCTTGCTATGGGTACCTCATTTATTTTACATAGTCTTGAGATAATAAATTTTCATTGTACCATACTTGGCATTCTTTTGAACATAATTTTGCTCGATTTTCTAGGAATAGACATCGTATTATAGAAGGCAGGAGCAGAGGCAAGTCTCATCCCCAGTCAGATCAGGGGGTATGTGATGGGGGAGGGGCAACTGCCTTGAGTGACAGTGTGATGAAGCAGAAATCAGGTCCCCTAGAAATCATTCACCGAGGTTCCTCTCCTGAGAGCTAGGAATAGATTCTTTCCTAGAGAAGTGCTTGATGACTACTTACAGAAATTAAATGTTAATAAAAAACACAAAGTTTATGACTAAAAATACTGTATGTGATAGATACATTCTAGTGTTTTCTTCCTTGATATTTAGTTTTAAATAAAAAATAGTTTTTAGTGTTCTAAGGTTTATTTTGCCAATTTCTGTGGTTATGTACTACCATGGAGATGGTAAATAATTAATTGGAAAGTGTTTAATCTATGTTAGTAAACATTTCCTCCTATAAATCAGTCTATTATGTTTGATTATGCAGATTTCTGACTGCTTCCTGCAAGTGGCATGAGATTCTTAGCAAAGCTAGATATGGAACCAACATATCAGAAAATCAATACAGAAGTAGCTTTAATTGATACCTTTTCTTTAGAAATGCATCCTTGGTACACAAGGTGTTGGGCACTGGGGAATTCTGGAAGAAGGGTTCCAGTCTTTGAGCTAAGTGAATATTTACGAGTGAAGCCACCCTAAAATTTAAGAAAATAAAAAGAAAGAAAGTCTTAATAAAACATATAATTCTAATAAAAAAGAAACCCATAACATTTTATTTATTTTATCCTGCAAACCATGAGAAATTAGAAGATTTAGGTAAACTGTTTAAATTGTGTAATTGAATAAAGTAGACATTTCAGAATTATTGTTTCCAAACTGTAAATAGTTTCATAGTCAGGATAAGTTTCCTATTACTTTGGATTTTCATTTTGAAATTTTTGTTTTCACAACTTTTAGAGCTTTTAGTTCACATCTGTTAAGGGCATATATTTTGAAAGATCTATTTTTAGAGCTATTGAAATTATTTTGACTATAAGAGAATCAAAGATTGCCAAATCCAGTGCCCTCATCTATGATTTAAGTAAATGAGATAAGCTAATTCATTTATTCAGTTTCAGAGATAAATAGCAGTTGTTGCAGTTGATTAGAGCCTGGATCTCCTAATCCCCAAGCTAGTACTCTGGACTTTCCCACCTCACCCTTCCCCCTCACAAAGTTCAGGTATTTGTTCTTTCAAATCTCTTGAAGAAAGCACATTTCTATCAGGTTTTAGATTTTAGCTTTGTTAACCTTTAATTTCAAATATCAATAGGAAAGGATTAATTTGATTAAATCATTTTTAATAAGTGAATTAAAAAATTTGCTACATAAACATCATAAACTGATGTAATAGCAGTTGATCCTAACTCAATCTGTTTAATCAGTCTTAATAATTTAAGATGTGCTTCAAAGGGTTTCAGTGCTTTGGATTTATCATTTATGAGTACAGATTATCATTGATTATCAAAGAATGGTACTGTTAATAAAAAGGGGGAAAGAATAAGGTGTAAAAAAATAAAGATTTTAATTTCACAGAAAGAAAAATGCTTAGCAAGATATAAAACAAATATGTGATAAACACTAAAATACATCTAAGTCCTAATTTTAAAAAAGATTTATACTTTTTATACCTTTTCTCTTGGGTAGAAAATCATGTTTATTCATCCTAAGATGTAATTTGTGAGATGGGAAAAGTGAGACCGAGAAATATAAACCAAAAAATGACAATACATAGTGTTGTATTAAATTAAATTTAAGTTAGAGATTGAGAATACTCTCATTTCAATAAACAATAAAATTACTAATCAAAATTTTTCACAAGGAAAATAAAAACAGGTGTAAAAGATTTATAGGCAAATTTTATCAGCACTTAAAAAACAGATGATTTCAAACTTAAAAGACTTCCCCAGACAATAGAAAAGAAGACACATTTCCCAATTCATTTAAGAACATATGCTAAAACTAGACAAGAACAGAAAAAGAAGGAAAAATTTTAGACCAATATTGGTTATTATTATACTTGAAACAGTACCAAACGAAATGTTAGCATACCAAATTTAACACCATATAAGAATGATCATATTCAAGTTGAATTTAAATTTACTACATTAAAAGGAAAATACCATATATTATATAATCATCTCCTTTCTTCTTTGTAAGCTACAAATACAGAGGGGAATTCCCTTAATCATTCACTAAAGAATATCTTTCAAAAATTACAACAAATATACTCAATGGTAAAATACCAGAAACAGTCTCTTAAAAATTACAAATAAGATAAAGTTATCCATTCTCACCTCTTTTAATCAACACTGTACTATAGTAAATAGTTAATTGAACATTAAGACCAGAAAAAGTAATGAAAGATTAAGCATTGAAAAGAAACGAAGTAGTATTATGTACCACTGATGTGGCTGATTATACTGAACAACTAAAACAAACTGCACAAAAAATTGTTACAATTAAGAAATACTGTTAGCAAAGTTGCTGGATATGAGATCAATATAAGTTAATTCAATTGCTAAAATTAAGGAACAAACTTTAAGAATGTGTGATTAGGGAGATACTGTATAATGCTCTACAGTTTCATCCATGCTGTCACAAAGGGTAAGAGTTTCTTCCTTTTTACAGCTGCATAGTATTCCATTGTGTAAATGCACTGTATTAACTAATTGCTGCCTCCGATCATGGAGACGCAAACACAGAGGCAGCAAGTATTTTTGCAAGTGAACTGCTTCCCACCCCATATAAAGTGACTTCTAGGAGATTTAAGGGGTCAGTGGCTCTTTATTCCCTTTATTTTTTTTTCTCCTCTTTTGAAAACCAGATATTAAAAGACTGAGATATATAAAAGCAGCAGCATTTTGGGAGACATTAGAAAATCACCAAGCATACCCAAGGAAAGGCGCAAGCTAGGAAAAGACCTGAGAAGATCTAATAGACCTCAGGCTGATGTTGGTATGGAGACAGCGTACCACAATAAAAAATAAAACAAACAGCAGGAACAACTACAAAGGACACATGGACAAAACCAAGGAGCGGGTGGAATCAGGGGAGGGAGGTGGGAATGGCTGGGGTGGGAGGGAGTGGTGGGGGATAAATGCAGACAACTGTACTTTAACAATGATAAAATAATTAAAATAAATAAATAAAACAAACAAGCAAACCCTGGGGAGGAAGGAAACTATGATTTCCAGAGTTACTGCATTATTAGAGTCAAATGTTTCAACAAAAAAGTTACAAGGCACAAAAATAAACAGGAAAGTATAGCCCATTCAAAAGGGGAAAAAAACTAACCGAAGAAAGTATCACCAACAAAGACCATATGGCACACCAACTAGACAAAAACTTCAAAACAGCTGTCTTAAAGTCAAGTCAGTGTTTAAAGAACAAGGGAAGATGTGGATAAAGTTAAATGGTGTATGAACAAATTAGAAATATCAATAAACAGTTAGAAAACCTGAAGAAACCAAAAAGAAATTCTAGAACTGGAAAGTACAGTAACTGAAATGAAAAATTTATCAGAGGAATTAAAAGACCGATTTGAATAAGCAGAAGAAAGAATTAGTGAATGATAAGAAAGGACAATTGAAATTATCAAGTCCGAGCCCTGGCTGGCATAGCTCAGTGGATTGAGCACGGGCTGCGAACCAAAGCATCCCAGGTTTGATTCCCAGTCAGGGTACATGCCTGGGTTGCAGGCCACAGCCCCCAGCAACCGCACATTGAGGTTTCTCTTTCTCTCTTTCTCCCTCCCTTCCCTCTCTAAAAATAAATAAATAAAATCTAAAAAAAATTAAAAAAAAAGAAATTATCAAGTCCAAGGAACAAAAATTTAAAAAATGGAAAAAGGTAAACAGAATCCAAAGAATCTGTAGGATATAAGCAGATAAGCATACACATTGTAATAACCCCAGAAGGTGGAGCAGGATGGTGAAAGTATTTGAAGAAATAATGGCTGAAAACTTTCCAAGTTTGATGAAAGATGTGAATATAAACATCAAAGAAGATCAACAAACTTTAAGTGAAATGAACTCAGAGATCCACACTGAGACACATTAAAATCAAACTTTCAATAGATGAAGAGAAAATCTTGAAAGCAGAAAAAGAGAAGGCACTCATTACATACAAGGGATCCTCAACAAGATTAGTATATTTCTTAGTAGAAACTTCGCAGACCAAAATATTCCAAGTGCTAAAAGAAATGAACTATCAACCAATAAACCTATATCTGTCAACCCTATTTTTCAAAAGTAAGGGGGAAATTAAGGCATTCGCACATGCCCACACAAGACATTCACAGATGAACAATAGCTGAACAAGTTTTTAGTTACTTGACCTACCCTGCAAAAATGCTAAAGGGAGTCTTCCTGCAGGTTAAAATAAACTAACAGTAAACTAATCTGAAATCACATGAAGAAATAAAGACCTCAGTAAAGGTAAACACCTGTGCAATTATAAAAGCTACTATTATAATAAGTTGTAACTCTACTTTCTGTTTTTATATGATTTAAGAGACTAATATATTTTTTAAAAACAAATGTTAGTATAAAAGCTAGTATTACTGTAACTTTGGTTTGTAACTCCACATTCTGTTTTCCACATAATTTAAGAAACTAATACATTACTTAAAAAAATAACTATTAGTGTATATTTTAAACACACAGTTTGTAAAGATGTAATTTTGTAATATTAATAACTAAGGGGTGAGGACAGAGCTGTAATGAGGCAGAATTTTGTATCTTATTGTAGTTAAGCTGGTATAGATTCAAATTAGTGTTACACCTTTAAGATGTTAAAAGTAATCATCCCATGGTAACCAAAAGGAACAGAGTTGTAGAATACACACCAGAGTAAATGACAAGAAAATTAAAATATTTTACTACAAAAAATGAACTAAACACACACACAAAAAAGAGTAATACAGGAATGAAGGAAAACATGAGATAAGGCATACAGAAAATAAATAACAAAATGACAGAAAGAAGTCACTCTTTTTCAATAATTGCTTTAAATATACAATAATTAATTCCTCCAATCAAAAAAAGCAGAATGGAAAAAAGCACAATCCACTTATGTGCTGCCTACAATAAACCACTTTAGATACAAATACAGAAATAAGTTAGAAGGGAAAATGTGGAAAAAGATATTTCATTCAAATAGTAACCAAAAAAAAAAAAAAAGAATGGCTACATTAATATCAGATCAAGTAGACCTTAAATTACAAAATATTATGAGGCAAAGAAGGACAATATATCTTTTTTCTTTTTTAAATCTATTTTATTGATTATGTTATTACAGTTGTCCCATTTCCCCCCTTCATTCCCCTCCACCCTGCACACCCTCTCCCACCTACATTCCCCCCCTTTAGTTCATGTCCATGGGTCATAAGTTCTTTAACTTCTACATTTCCCATACTATTCTTGCCCTCCCCCTGTCTATTTTCTACCTACCATCTATGCTACTTATTCTCTGTACTTTTCCCCCTCTCTCCTCCTCCCGCTCCCCTGTTGATAACCCTCCATGCGATTTCCATTTCTGTGGTTCTGTTCCTGTTCTAGTTGTTTGCTTAGTTGGTTTTTGTTTTTGTTTTAGGCGTGGTTGTTAATTGTGTTTGCTGTCATTTTACTGTACATGTTTTTTATCTTCTTTTTCTTAGATAAGTCCCTTTGACATTTCATATAATAAAGGCTTGTAATGATGAACTCCTTTAACCTGACCTTATCTGAGAAGTACTTTATCTGCCCTTCCATTCTAAATGAAAGCTTTGCTGGATAGAGCAAACTTGGATGTAGGTCCTTACCTTTCATGACTTGGAATATTTCTTTCCAGCCCCTTCTTGCCTGCAAGATCTCTTTTGAGAAATCAGCTGCCAGTCTGATAAGAAGTCCTTTGTAGGTAACCGTCTCCTTATCTCTTGCTGCTTCTAGGATTCTCTCCTTCATTTTAATCTTGACTAATGTAATTATGATGTGCCTTGGTGTGTTCCTCCTCGGGTCCAAGTTCTTTGACACTCTCTGAGCTTCTTGGACTTCCTAGAAGTCTATTTCCTTTGTCAGATTGGGAGAAGTTCTCCTTTATTATTTGTTCAAATAACTTTTCCACTTGTTGCTCTTCCTCTTCTCCTTCTGATACTCCTATAATTCAGATGTTGGAACGTTTAAAGATGTCCTGGAGGTTCCTAAGCCTCTCCTTATTTTTTTTTTTTTGAATTCTTGTTGTTTCATTCTTTTCTGTTTGGTTGTTTCTTTCTTCCTTCTGGTCCACTCCATTGATTTGAGACCCAGTTTTCTTCCCATCACTATTGGCTCCTTGTCCATTTTCCTTCATTTCACTTAGGGTAACCTTCATTTTTTTCATCTAATTTGCAACCAAATTCAACCAATTCTGTGAGCATCCTGATCACCAGTGCTTTGAACTGTGCATCTGATAGGTTGGCTATCTTCATCACTTAGTTGTATTTACTGTGGGGCTTTCATCTGTTCTTCAGTTTGGGCCATTTTTCTTTGTCTTGACACCTGTTATGTAGTGAGGGGAAGAGCCTTAGGTGTTCACCAGGGTGGGGCAACCCACTCACTGGGTTGTGATGCTGTATGTGGTGGCAGGGTCTGAGAGGGAACAATAGCACTTGCTCCACTTTCTGTCAGATTTGAATCCCTTCTGCCACTTCCCCCAAGCAAACTGGGCTCTTCTGTTGCTGATTCCCATGTGGGTGGGCTTGTGCACATTCTAGGATTCTGTGGATCTCTCCAACAAACTGGCCTGTGAAGCCGGGAGTTTCTCCCCGCACCTCAACCCCCACAGGTGTTTCCAATGGGTGATTTGAGGCTTTATTTCCCCATGCTGGGACCCTGGGTTGGGAGGTCTGTCTCACTTCCCAGTTTCACCTGGTTTACCTCCACATGAATGTGGGACCACCTGGTCAGCTGCCTTGTGCACCTCGCTGGGTCTGCCAGCTGCTGTCTGCAACTGGGGTCCTCCCGCTGTGGTCTTGCGTGCGCTGTATCCACAAGCCACCACTTTTGTTTGCCGTGACCACTCTCCACACAGCTGCCCGACTCCACCCCTCCTACCAATCTGGATGAATGTGTCTATTTTAATTCCTTGGTTGTCGGACTTCTATACAGTTCAATTTTCTGTCAGTTCTGGTTTTTATTTTGTTTCTAAATTGTTGTTGTCCTTATTTTGGTTGTGCGAGGAGGTATAGTGTGTCTACCTACACCTCCATCTTGGCCAGAAGTTCCAGAACATTATATCTTAATAAAAGGTTCAATACAGCAAAAAGATGTAACAATTAAAACATTTACACACCTGATGATAGCCCATCAAAATATATGAAGCAAAAATTAACAGAATTAAAAGAAAAAATAACTCTACAATAATAGTTAAAGATGTCAATACTGGAGACCAACCAAATGTGATAAAAATACTTAACAAACTAAGAATAGAAGGAAACTACATCCAAAAAAAAGGCCATATATGATATAACTATTGCTAAGTTACATTTGATGGTGAAAGACTGAAAGATTTTTCTGCAAAGATCCAAAACAAGGCAAGAATGCCCATTCTTGCCATTTCTGTTCAGCATAGTACTGGAAGTTGTAGCCAGAGCAATTAAGCAAGAAAAGGAAATAAAACATTCATATTGGGAAGAAAGAAGCAGAATTATTTCTGTTCATAAAAACATGTTTTTATACAAAGAAAACCCTAAAGATACCACAAATACAATTGTTAGAATAAACAAATTCAGTAAAGTTGCAGAGTATAAAACCAACCCCCCCAAAATCAGTTCCATTTCTTTACACTAACAATGAACAATTCAAAAAGCAAATGAAAAAAGCAATTCCATTTACAATTACATAAAGAATAATAAAATACTTAGGAATAAACTTAGCCAATGAGGTAAAAGACTTATGAACTGAAAACTGCAAAATACTGGAAAACAAAATTAAAGGAGACACAAAATCTGGAACAATATCCTATGTTCATGAATTAAAAGATTTAATAATGTCAAAATGTGAATACTAACCAAAGTGACCCACAAATTCAATGCAATCCTTATCAATATCCCAATGTCATTTTATAAAGATAGAGAAAATTATTCTATAATTCATATGGAAACTCAAGGAACTCCCAATAGCCAAAATAATATTTAAAGAGAAGAACAAGGTTGAAGGCATCACATTTCCTGATTTCAAAACTTACTACAAAACCACAGTGGTAATGGCATAAAGACAAACAAATAGATCAATGAAACAGAATAGAGAGTCTAGTAATAAACTCTCACATGTGTTGTTAAATGAATTTCACCAAGGGAGTCAAGAACATTCATGGGAAAAGGTATTATTTTCAACAAATGGTGCTAGGGAAACTGGATATCCACATGTAAAAGAATGAATATAGACCTTTACCTAGCACCACAGACAAAAATTAAGAAAATTGATCTAAGACATGATTATAAGATCTAAAACTACAAAACTCTTAGAAGAAAACATAGGACCAAAGCTTCATAACATTTGATTTGACAATGATCTCTTAGATATGACATCAAAGGAACAGGCAACTAAAGATATATAGACAAACTGACTTTATAAACATTTAAAATTTTTCTGCATCAAAGAACACTACCAACAGAGTGAAAAGACAGTTCATGGAATAGGAGAAGATTTTTACAAATCACATTTGATAAGGGATTAATAAACATCATATAGAAAGAATTCCTAAAACTCAACAACAATAAAAACAAACAAACTTATCCAAAAATGAGCAAAGGACTTGAATACACATTTTCCAAAGAAGACATATTCATAGTCAATAAGCACATGAAAAGATATTCAAGCTTTCTAATACTTAGATAAATGTTAATCAAAATCACAAGATATCACCTCACATCTATTAAAACAGAATAAAAAAACAGAACTAACAAGTGTTAGTGAGGATGTGGAGAAATTGAAACTCTTGTAGACTGTTCATGGAAATATAAAATGGTACAGCTGGTGTGTTAAATAGTATGGAAGTTCTTCAAAAATTAAAAATAGTATTAGTATTTGATGAAATATACCCAAATGTATGTACTAAAAAAAAAAGTAAAAGCAGGACCTCAAAGATATATTTGTATACCCATGTTCATAGGAACATTATTTATAATGGCTAAACCATGAAAGCAAACCAGATGTTCACTGACAGATGAATGAAAAAGTAAAATGTGGGATGTGTATACACACACACACACACACACACACACATATATATATAAAATCCCACTATATATACACACACACATACACACACAATGAAATATTATTCAGCCTTAAAAAGGAAGAAAAGTCTAATGTATGCTACAACATGGATGAAACTTGAACTTCAAGGATATTATGCTAAATAAAATAAGCCCATCACAAACATAATAAACTATATGATTCTACTTATATGAAGTACCTAGAGTAGTCACAGTGACAGAGAGAGAAAATAGAATCATGGTTTTCAGGGGCTGGGAAAAGGGAAGATGGGGAATGAATGTTTAATGACTATAGAGTTTCCATTTTGCTAGATTAAGAGTTAATGAGTAATAGTGATGGCTGTACAACAGTATGAATGCACTTAGTAACCCCTTAAGTGTATATGTAAAAATCATTAAGGTGGTAAATTTTTTGTTGTGTGTATTTTTGCACAGTAAGAAAATATGAAAAAATCAATTACAGAAGAAATGAGAACTTAAGTGTTAAGAGCAACTCTATACTTTTAGAAGACTATGTAGTAAAATATATTTATAATCTGGAATAAACACGGAATTTAACACACAAGATAAACAAAAAAACACTAGCCATAAAATTTTTCAATTACCTTCCTCAAAACACTGTATAGAATGCTGGGTCATGCCACCAACAGGTAGAAGTTATTTACAAGACATAATCTATAGGATATTGGTATCCAGAATATTTTTAAAATCTCCTAAGAATCAAATTTCTAAAATAGAAAAATTATGTGATCTGAACAAATATTTCACAGAAGAGAATCGGCCAATAAAAACGCAAAAAGGATTTCAAACTCGTGTTTTGTGTAGTATTCAAAATCAATTTTCAAATGAAAACCACAGATAACATTTTACACTTATTGAACTGGCAAAAACTAAAATGTCATTTGAGGCCAAGTGTTTCTGAAAATGTGAAGCACAAGGAATGTCACACAGCCGAAGAGACAGAAGTTGATACAGCCATTTTAGAAAACAACTTGACCTTAACCAGTGAAGTTAAACGTAAGCACATCCTAAGACCCAGGATTCCACTCCTGCATCTGTGCACTTGAAAAATGTCCACAACAATATTGTTTTTCTACCAAAAAAATGAAACCAACAGTGAAAGAAATGAATGCATTGTGATATAGCATTTTTCTACAATATAACACTATACAGAAGTATAAATAATAGTACTAGAATTACATGTATTAACACTGATGAATCACAAAACCTAATGTTGAATGAAACCTGAAAGTCACAGAAAAAAATGAACCCATTTCTATGTATGGTAGATAATAAACAACATATTGGTGACAATAAACGGGGCAATAATAAACAATAGATAAACTTTACTATCTTGTTAATTTTTAAATATATAGTTCAGTGGAATTAAGTACATTCATATTGGTATGCAATCATCACCACATGTTTAGGAATTCATTCAAAAGTGATAAACTTTAAGGACAAACAAGGAGTGATTAAGACCAAATTCTGGACAGCAGAAACTTCTGCCGGACAGGGACAAGGAAGGGACCAAAAGGGGGCACACAGAGACTTCTCTCTTTTCAGCTATGATGTTGCTCTTCAGTTTTTATCTTATGGTTATTTGTAAATTGTGTGTGTGTGTGTGTTATAAATAATACATTTCCCAATAAAAAATTTAGTGTTAATGAAACTAATATTAAGAAACAAAATATGTTTTATTTTAGTGCTTATTTAGAGCCCTCATGATGATAAATACTACCTCTGTGTAACAGAAGTTAACAAACGTGTGGAACATCGACAGGAGGCAAGAGTGCTCAAGGAAAAGTATTTAAATTCTAATTTGTTTTAATATATTAACAATTGCTCACAAAGCTGCTATAAATCACATAATAACATCTGCCAAAACATGTGACAGAAAAAAAGGATTGATAAAGTGGGAAAAAAGTAAAATATAATCATTTCAATTCTGATAATATGTTTCCTATTTTAACTGCACTAGGAGATGCCAGATCATAGACCAGCTACAGAGGTCTGGTGGGGGTTTTGTTTGTTTGGGGGGGGCGGTTGGCAACCAATGACTTTAGTACTCCTGAGTAAACTATTAAAAATCTTATTTCCAAAAGAAAATAAGAAGGAACCTATGGAAAAGAGACAATGTGATTAGAAGGCAAGAGGGTCTGATTTATGGGGAAAGATTAAAGGAGTTCAGCTGCACAGTTTGGCTAAGTGATGACTACAAGAGAGCATGATAACGCTCTACAAATATTTGAAGAGCACACACCAAGAAGGGAGGATTTGTTGTTTATCTTGGTACAAAGTTGTTGAACTGGCCATGAATGGCTGATGTGAAGAGAAGGAGACTCAGACTATCAGGGAAACTTCCTGGTTGAAATGTCTGAAATCAAGGGACTTTTTCTTGAGAAATAATGGCAAATCAGTACTTCAGCTAGTTAAAACAAAATGGAATTTGAACCACTGCACCTCTGAATTAAAAAACTGAAACTATCAAAATTCATACTACTGACTGATAACTACTATTGTCATCCATTTTCCTTTTTTGTTTTCTTTGTTGTTGATTTTGTTTGCTTCTATATTATAAACTATTTAAAGCTTTTTAAAATGTGTAGATAAAAAGAAATAAATACCCACGAATTCACCATCTTAAGACATTAGACATTTGAAATATTAACACAGCTCTGTAGTTCTCCCTAAACTTCTTTCCCTTCCCTCCTCATAAGAAATAATTAATATTCTGGATTTGGTTATTATCATTCCTAGTCAAACCTCTAAACATTTACTTCATATGTAAATATTTTTATGCAATAAGTACCATTGCTTTCAAAATGGTACCATAAAGTATGTATCCTTCTAAATTCAATGAGATTTTTTCACTAAACTTTAGGTTTTTGACATGACTCTAATGTGATTCTTACAGCTGCAGTTCACTCAATTCCAAGGGTAGCATTCCCTTGTATAAATATACATAAAATACATTTTCCAACATTATATCATAATGGATATTTATTTTCCAACATTCTGAGATTATAAACAATACTCTTATGAACATCTTTCAACGTGCCTTCTTGTGCACAGTGTGAAGGTTTCTCTAGGAATGCATTTATAAGGTGTGCATACCTCCAATATTACTAGTTCTTGTCCCTCCTGCTGTTAATGAGAGTTCCTTTTCTCCACATTCTTGGAAACATATTTTTAGACTTTTTAATTGTTATTATTCCAATAATAGTTAAGTAATTGTTAATGGTTTTAATTTGTATTTCCCTTATTGAAGGTTTAGATTAAGCACTTTTTATAGGTTTATTGGTCAAAATGGTATTCAAAATATTTACTGACCACACATTATGGAACCTGGTCAGTCAGAATGGGCACCATGAACAACAGTATATATTAGTCATTCTTTTCATCCTGTGTTAATTGCCTGTTCATGCACTTTGCTATATTTATATTGAGTTGTCTTTATATTTTGGAGTTGAATACTTTACATATTCCAAAACAGTACCATTCTATGGAAATTTCTGTGATGAGAAAAATGCTCTTCTATATCTGCATGGTCCAATACAATAATCACTAGCTACATATGACTACTGAATGCTTGAAATGTAGCCAATGTGACAGAGAAACTGAATACTTTATATATTTAATAGCCACATGTGCATAGGGGCTACCACACTGCACATCATATTTATAGAATGTAACCCTCTGTCACATGTGATATCTAAATATTGTTTTATTTCACATAGTTGAAGCCATATATATGTATATTTGATCTCATGCCCTGTTTTTATTCCTAAATATTATTTCTCTGTCAGTAAAAAAGCCTGTTAATAAACAATATAGTACTTTATCCCAAAAAGTTCTATAAGTTATGTAACCATTTCTTTATTATTAGACATTTAGGTTGCATACAGTTTTTCACTGCAGCCAATAACAATTTTGTGCATGATATTTTGTTCACATTTCTATTATTGCTTTATGTGAAATTCATGCAAAAGCAAAATTAGTGGGAGAAAGTATATAAACACTTTAAAAACAATACAGATCTTGCAACTATTTTTGAGAAACTTGGTTCTGTGTATCCAGCAGGATATGAGAGATCTCATTTCACCATACCTTCACCTGCATCATAGCAATTCCTTAATATTTGATAATTTTGTCATTTAAAATGTTATTTTTTTATTTATTGTAATCCATTTTTCACACATATATTGGTCTTTTCTTTCTTATGTGTAGGGTCTATCCATATATTTTACTATTCAGTGTGGTCTTCATATTTTTCTTTTAAACTGATAGAATTTCTTCACACAGTAGAAATATCAATCCATCGTCATCTTAGCAGAAAATATTTTCCCCAGTATTTCTTTTTTCTTCAAATTTTCTATATGGTCCTTTTGAGGACCATTTCATAAAGGTATGAGACATAGAAAATCCTCCCCAAATTGTTCATTTTTATAACATTATGTCCTGAAGAATTTTATTTATCTATTTTGTATTCCATCTTCCTCCAGAAAAAGCTTAAGGCAATTCATTGAAAAATATCTTCTTCCTTCCTCATTTCGAATGTCTCCTTGATTTTTCACTAAATTCTCATATATACTGGGGTCTTTTTTCAGGTATCTCATCTGTGCTGTAGATTTGTTGTACCTCTAGTTGACTCAACATCATAGTGTCATATATTATAATACTTACCAGACAAATCTTTTACTTTCTATTTTTCTGGATCAAGTCTATAGCTATTTTCATCATTTCAAAAAATTAATTACCCAATGACATTTTTATTAGAATATTAAATGTTTAAATTAATATAGGAAGAATTGACACTTTTATAATAACTAGCACTCCTATCCAGTCATGTCACATGTCTTTTCCTTTAAATTTTTCTTTTATAGCTGCATTTTTTAAACAGGTAATATGCATCTTTTACTATGATGGCTCCTAAATATTTTGCATTTCTGCTGCTTCCTACAATTTAAATTTTATAAGGTCCTACTTTATAAGCATTCTACAATGCACAGGACACCCCCCATAACAGAATTATCTGGCCCCAAGTGTAAATGACACCAAGGCTGAGAAACCCTAACCTACGCTGTTGCATCCGTCTGGACCACTCTTCCTCTCTCTTTCCCTACTGCTCTCCTCCACATTCCCACTCATTACCAGTTCTCTCCTTTTTAAAAACTTTTTAATCTTTATTGTATCTTTTCCATTACAGTTCTCTCCTAAAATGTCACTTCTTGCAGTACATATCATTAACCACTTAAACTAGGTTAACTGCCATGACACCCTTCATAATTACTTATAACTACTTAAGATATATTTTTCTGCTACACTGTAAAGGGTCAAATCCATCTATTCACTATTTTGTTCCCTAGTGCCTGTAACTCCATATATCTCTTGTTTAATATCTTGACCATGAGTTTTAAAAAAATAAAACTTTACTCAGAATTTCTTAAAAAGCAAATACATACTTAGCCTCAGTTTCCTTATCTATAAACTATACATGTTCACACCCATTTTCTGTATCTCACAGTTACTAATGTTCCAAGGACCAGAAATGTGCAGGCTTACGCTGAAAGTCTCGGGTCCTGAGCAAACTATGATGGTTGGTCACTCTGACCACAAAATATTTTTTATTTCAACTTTGTTAAACAAATATTCTATTATCATTTTTTTAAAGGTATCTGGAGTAGTTCTGGGCCTTCAGAAATTCCTTAATTGTGCTAATTTCTATAGTCATCATAGTAATGACATTCTATTATTAAGTCAGGTATCTTTAGAAAAACAGGCTATATAGCCTAACCAAAATCACTTATTTTAACTTTATTGACAAAATCTACACCTGAATTTGTAGTGCACTCTTCTGAGGATGAAGACTTGAGAAACACTTTCCTTTATTGTGCACAGCAAGGCTTGTGCTCAGCCATGCACATGCTGTACCAGTTGATACCCCAGCTCCACCGAAGTGGTCGAAAAAACCTCTGAGAGAACTTACTTAAATCCCCTGTTGACAAACTTCAGTTCAACTGAAGTATATTTCTAAGTCAATATTTTTGCACTCTCATAATTGTTTATCTAATAAAGAGCTATTACTTCATTGATAAAAAGAGTAATCTAGAGGATTTTATTATGTAGTTAGCCATTAACTGCATTAAAAACAGTAGAGGAAAGAAATTGGTCATTTCAGAGGATTGGGGCTTTATATTATTTCTTAAGATAACATGCTTGCATCATTTCACCAAACTAATGTAGTTACAGTTTACCTCAGGTCCCGATTTACCACACAACACATTGTCAGGTGCCCTTAGTTCCGTGGCACCTCTTTAATGATTAGTTAACTTGAGGATAATGAAGCCCTTATCATGTGCCTAATTAGCCATGCAGTCCCTAATGGCAGTCTCATTTAGATAAAGTCTCTTTGCTGATCTGTGATTTGACTGGGGGCTAGGGAAAAGGAGTCCAGGGGTGTAATGTACCCTTTCCTCCAGCTCCCACCTCCACCACCCACACCCGCCCTTGTTGTAGAAGAGACTGGCAAAGTGACTAATATACACATAGTGGCTAAACAAACCATAACACTAAAACCAACTCTAACATAACATTTGGGCTTCTTGATAACTATTAAAGGTTTGGTCCAAACAGATATATCCCAAATAGCAATTCTTTCCCTGTCCTCAGCTTTAGGCATGCTGTTTATATTTAAATGGAAATTTCTTGGATCAGTTATGGTCTTTTTTTTTTTTTTGCAATCACTTAAACATTTGATATTAGGTAAGGATAATTCAAAAATTACCTCTCCTAAGTTAATTGGAAGTTGTTCATTAGGTCCGTGTAAAGAACCATTAGCTGCCCCAAATATAACTTAGCCCGGTCTGAAGTCCTCACTCATTCTAGGGGTTCCTAATAAATAACATTTATTTCCATGTTTGACAACAAAGGTGATTAATACTTGCTGTTCAGTTTGTAATATGTATTATAGCACATGTAAAATAGAAGAAATGAAAGTAATTCTTACCTCATTCTTCAGCTTGCTTCCAGAAAACCTTAAAAGTGAGTACATTTTCCATTAGTTAAATATATATACATATATACACTTATAGCCCTCAAGGAAATACAGACAACCTACAAAATAGTAATTTCATACCATGATTAGTGAAATAAATCAGAAGAGATTTATCTGACGTTCAAAGGGATCCAAGCATCTCTCTCAAATTACTAAAAAAATAAATCTATTAAGGAAAAGTAAAATTAAGAAACGTTAGGAAAGTCTGGTAAGATCTGGAGCAAGCAAAAATACTTGGTAGTACATATCTGTGTCTGCGTTCCAGGCTGCATCTGCACTTCACAATGGGTAGTGGCTAGTGAGTTTCTGTTACGTTCTTTGTAATACATGAGTTCACCTCAGTATGACTCAGGTGACTAAATTTATTTTCCTTTCACAGGACACTTTACTTTTAAGAACAATTCATCCTTTGGGAGCTAAGAGCAATTCTTGATAAGTCATCAAGGTGATCTCAGATGTCGATTTAATTATTCAGAGCTCTAGAATTTAAAAAATAACAATTGCATATATCACGGGTTTCACAGAATGTCACTTCACCTGTGAATAACCTCCTCCTGACAGCTAATGGCAGGTTAGGGCAATGCATTCTCTATATTCGTGTTTTCTTTCATGGAGACTCAGCAAGGTCAGTAGCTTTATCTTACTAAGGTAAGCTGGCAGTAAAGGCACCTGTGATAGGAAATGATTGTACAATTATAAACTTTTCATCTGCGTAAGGTACTGGTCAGCACACAGATATTTAAAACAGGTTGTCTAGTAGGAAAAGAAAAACACATTTACAATTTCTGCCTTTATCTTTACAAAATTCATCCTGAAAACAGATTCAGCCTTAGGGTAAATATTAATTTAAAAACAATTTGGCTTCCCAGGTTTTCGTTACTGAAACACCTGTTTCACTTTTAATTTGTCATTAATGATTGAAAATTATATACATTGTTCAATAATCTAGACTATATCACTGGAAATGTCCATACAAAGTTGAAATTAAGGTCTGATGCTCAAAATAAAACATTTTATAAGCAAAACCAGTAAGTCCTTCTATTCAGTAGATATCATGCATGCGCAAAGAAATACAGTAAACTTGTCTGGAGGAGAGCAGAACCGTACCTCGTCAGGCCCTTTCCAGAGTAGACGGAGTGGTAATATGCACTGCTTTCCTTGATGCCAATCCCGTAATAATGGTACCTAGAGCAAGGACAGGGGCCAGCTTGGTGTTACTGCAGGGAGTCTGAAGGGGGAGATGTACAGCATAACTGAAGTAAACCAGAGGTAAGAACTGCAGCCCACTGATCACCTTCCTTTCCTGATTTTTCCAAGTAGCATCTTAAATGGTCTAAATCCCTCTTTGAGGGTAACTAATCCTACTTATGTTTTAAATATATTAAATATATATTAAACATATATTACTATATTAAAAGTATACAAAATAAATATATTCTGGTTCTTGACTTGATAAAGATAGAAGAAACACCTACTTCCAAAACTCCTTTAAACCCCTAAAGCGTTAGGTTTCAAAGCAAAAAGAAAATGTAATTGTAGAAATTTAACTGTAGGCACTTAAACTTGTAAATGTAGGCATTGGATCTAAGTATACACAGTGTATCTACTTACAAATGGCTCCATTCAATTTGAATTTAGTCAATTAAATAAGAAAATGGCAGGGTTTTTTCGTATTGTATCTATCAGATAGAGAAAATAGCATGACATTATGTGTGAAGAAGACATGGATATCACACATAGGAATATGTGTGAAGTACGTGACCCTTTAAAAGCCTTTTCCTCATGTGGAATAAGAAGCCCAATTCACTGTCATTTTCACTTCAAGCTTTTGTGCAACAATGGGAGGGCAGGTGGGAGCAAACTGTGTCCTGAATCAATGGAAATATAAATCATAGAATGTATATGAATAATTTGTCGTAAATGTGCCTGTGAATCCTGAGCCACAGATAGGTGTAGGATCTCATCCAGTCTCATGGTGTAGCATTTTCTCCAAAACTGCAGACTGCTAACATATTACACACCACGGCCCAAAACTGCAAAGGTTATATAGTGGATATTTAGTGAGGGCAGCCAAGACTGGCAACTTCTGCTTTCACTCCCCCTCTCTCCCCATGCTGTACCACTGCTTGTTTGGTTACCTAACATTTCAATTTGCATTCATCTAAGATTAGGAAAGGGGTAAACTAAAAGAGAATAAAGGGATTCCAATATAAGCATATTTAAAATGTCATTTCTTAGCATCACCATCTGAGTTGAAAAGGACAGAAGGATCTAAGTGCCAAGGCCCCTTTCTTGGCCTCAACAATAAGGAAGATACTTGGTGGAGCAATCCCACCTCTAAATGTTTTCAAAGCCCAGGATGAGAGTGCAACGAAGGCCTGAATACCGTGTATCCAAATATTTAAAATACATAAGTCAAGCTAACAAATTACTAAATACATGTCACTGTCCTCCTATCTTGACTATTAGACTGTGTAACGTTTTGGTATGTTGTTTGAACTTAGAATTCTGAGACCCCTGGAGTTCCGTGTGGGAACACAGTGGTGGGGAAGGGCCACCCTGAACTCCATTCTCTTCTCCGCTCCTGCTCCTTTGCTCCCTGTGAGGGGCCTCTTGTGAACACTGCAGATTCCATGTCCAGGATCCATCCGCACAGGCACCCTCCAAACAGCTGCCTCCTGGCCATCCTCTGCTCTGTGTATACTGGGGGAACTGAACACCCTTCTGAGAAAGAGTGAGAAAGAGCCCCACGCAGGCCCAGGATGCAGACCAGAGGCAATACTCCAGCCCCAGGGACCTGGAATGTGGTTAGAAGAGGGAATTGCCCTTTGGGTGGGCACATTCACTTGGTCTAAGGACTCCTTATCCCCTGCAGAGGGGAACAGCTGGAGGAGGGCCATGGCAGGGCCCTGAAGCGTGAGGCCCAGAGATGGGTGCTCTCCCATTAAGTCCTGGGACAGAGCTATAAGTAAGTCCTGGTAGAGAGCTGCCTCCACTGACCCTGGGACATTTGAGATAGACAGGAGTTTCTAAACATGAAAAAATTACATATATTGTAACAAATAATTTCAGGAAGAGCTATTATATCTGAGAAGCAGTAACACAGTGATCAAGGTAAATGAAGGCATCTTTACAATGCTGGCAGACTAGAAACAAGTTTGCAAGTACCCAATTTTGGTAGAAGAACAATCGTAGCCTGTTACCCTGAACAGAAGCAGCTCACAGCTGCTCGATTTTTACAGAACAGAAAATGATCATCTGGTAGGTGAGGAAGAACAACTTCCAAGGGATATGGGAGCAAAGGAGAAGGGAAGAAAATGTGAGACTTACAGAAACCCCAAAATATTGTACTGATTTGTCTCTAATTAGAAATGAAAAGAAGGAAACTTTTCATTAAGACTTTACCAAAAGCAGCTATATTAATAGGAATAGAGAAAGGAAATATCCCAAAACCATGAATAACTGAGCACATTTAGATGCTCTTTAGCCAAGTGAATCAGAATTAGTTAATGAACCAAGAGTCTGAAATAAATATTAATATTTATTAGATTTTAGAACTCAGCAAAGGAAACGCCTTTATGTTAGAAGAAATAAAGCAAGAAAAGCTTGAGAATGGGGAATTCTACTACAATAAAAATACAGAATATTATAATTTTATGTTCTTATGCAAAGCATGCTATTTGTTATAAGATACTATAGTTTAAATAACTACATTTCAGCCACTTGCTTTAAAAGTTGATGATCTTTTATTATAACTTTATCTTCTTTCTCGTCTACCTTTTTTCAATATGTAAAATACATTATACCATGGACAAGTGGCTTGCCATGCAGACTGGGATAAAATACATTGCCTTGATGGGTGGCAGACAAAATCGTAAGTCAAGGAACAGTCATGAGTTTAATGAACATTAAAGGCCATGCTGTGTCCTGACCACTGTGTAGCTGTCAATACAGCGATGGAAAACCAGCATGAAAAATAAGGTCAAGAGCATGAGTGCTCTGGCATCCGCCTTGGTCCATGGCTTCCTGAGCCAGGGTGCCTGCCAGTCATGGGACAGCGACCACACGGGTCACACCTGAGGCACAGGTTTCTCCCACTTTTTAAAATCACTCGATGATCACTTTTTGTAAAAATTGCAATATCCTAGCCTTGGCTGGCATAGCTCAGTGGATTGGGCGCGGGCTGCAAACCAAAGCATTGCAGGTTCGATTCCCAGTCAGGGCACATGCCTGGGTTGCAGGCCACGGCCTCCAGCAACCACACATTGATGTTTCTCTCTTTCTCCCTCCCTTACCTCTCTAAAAATAAATAAATAAAATCTTTAAAAAATTGCCTCCAGCAACCACACATTGATGTTTCTCTCTTTCTCCCTCCCTTACCTCTCTAAAAATAAATAAATAAAATCTTTAAAAAATTGCAATATCCTTTAGGACCTGATAAATGCTGACTAAAATGGACTTATAATTTTTTTCTTGTATTTGATTTTTAAGAAAAAAATATTTTTCTTACAGAATTCATTTGCTCTTTATTTTAATATAATGACTTTATTATTTGATCTCTTCCTTTCCAATAATTAGGGCAAAATATTTTTAAAATTAGATGTACCTGATGCCTCCACCTACATTCAGAGTCATGATTTTATTTCTACCAAAATGAAAATGTCCTTTTCAAGTAATGTATTTTATTCGTAGGTCAAATGTAAATGACTCTGTAACCAGACACACACTGACAGAGGAGGAAGGAATTTGGTCAGCTACATTTCAGTCTACAAATGAAAAGCATGTGTTCTTCTCATTAGCAATACCTCATGATTTAGCTATCTCGGTGCAGTTGAGCATGTTCCATTAATGCAATCTTATAAACGTGCTAGCTGATAGGGGACCAGCAAAAGAGTGAGCTCTCCTTCTCTTTAGACACATATTCAGTGCTTACTGTGTGCCAGGTGCTGAGGATTCAAAGGCAGGGAGAAGAAGGTCTCTGCCCTGGAAGACTGGACAGTCGTATGGAGAGAAAAGCATGCACTAACCTGCAACACCACATGAATACGTGCCAGAAGGGAAGCAGGTGTTAGGAGGTAATAGAAATGGATACTTCTTACTGAGCACTTGTTATATGCAAAGAACTTTGTCTCAAATTTCTACAGCAGCCAGCAAGTAAAGCATTTTTTCCATTTAAGGGCAGAGGTTCAAAAAGGTTGGGTTTGCTTTACAAAGATTGTGTGAAAAGGTTATGGATTTTGAAGCCAAAATTCAAACCCATAACTGCATAAAACAGATGCCATGCTATCTCCATACTCGAGATGTAAAAGGTAGATAGATGTATAAGTGGACAGATGGGTGGATGAATGGAAGGGTATAGATATAGAAATATTAGTATCTCAATTTTACCTATAATTAGAAATTCTTAAGCAAAATATAGTTTGAATATGTTTGCACACATATACACACCCCCTCTTCTAGTTTAGCAAGAATCATATTAAGCAATGATAACTAAGAAATCATTAAGAACTACAAATGAAAAACCACTGGATGTTTCATATTTGAAATTCTATGTGTAAACAACGAGTCCCTATAATAGGAAACCAATAAACATTTGTTGAATAAATTAATATCATAAAAAGGTTAAAATAACAATGTGTCATAAAGAAAACTTTATGAATAGAAATTTGTCAATAAAAGGTATGCATATAGTATATACTTAAAATGGCACAATTTTAACTTTGGTAGAGATGAAAGAATCTCTTATCTAAACGTATGTAAGTAAATCTACTAACTCCTTTAATCCTACAACTAAAAGTGCATAAACTTATTCTATCAGAATTACTCATTCTCCATAAATAACCTGTGCTTTCCCACCTTGGTGCCTTTACTTTGCTGAGCTCTCTCTCCACTGGCAATACTCTCCCTTCCTGGCTCATTCCGACCCATGACTCGAGGCATAGCATTAATGCTGGAAGCTTTGCCTGGTCTCTCAGGTAAAACTAAGTTCTCTGTCCTTTGAATTCTTCTCTTGGTTGTTTATCCCATGCAGCTTTACACCCCACACCATTGGTATGTGTATACATGGCTTACCTCACCCACTAAACTGCAAGATTTGGAGAAAGAAATTGCACCTTTCCCTTCATTGTGTTCCCCCTTAGACATCACTGTAAAGAAAAATCCTCATTTATTGGATGAGTCGATGTATCCTGCTAAACATTTAGAAACTGATAAAAAGCAAATCCTCTTAAAGCCAATCATTTTCAAAAACCTCCTCCTAGCACTGTGTATTTCCAGGTTACCTGTAAAATACTGGGGTGGAACAAACATTGTATACCTATCCAGGTAGGTATTGTTCCAATGTAGGTATACAATGCAACATCGGAATCAGTGTATTTAGGTGGAAAGAACATTAGGAATATAAATCTGTTTTGCTGTGACCACTGTAATGCTTTAGCACATTTCATATACAGTCTTTTTCTAGAGCTGATAATATAATTTTTCTAGTTTACCCTCCCTTTTAGTCTGACGAGGTACATGGCATGATCTGAGTAATGATTCAGTGTCTTTGAAAACAGAGAAGATAACAAATTATCGCTCTCTCTCATCCTAACAGCTAAAACACAAACCTCATAAAACTGGGTAGGGTGATTTCATGCAATATACACATGGACTTTTCATCTCATTTCAAAATTTTATAGCACTATTTTGTTGTTAATGTAGCTCCCTAAAATAGACTTGCTAGTAAATATTTGCCAGAAATATTCTAGCATTACAAGAACATAAGCTGATGCATGTTAAGTAAGAAAGTGAAGTTTTCACTGTGGGACAACTAGTTGTTTTAATTTCTATATCACTACCTGATGCCTGTCCTGTGGGCTACTCTGAATAAACATGGCACAGTTCTTTCTCCCTAAATGGTTTTCATCTATTTATATCAAAGAAGATAGATAGTAAATGATTTAAAATCCTGGGTATGATTAGCCAGTTTCTCTAAGAAAATGTTTTTATACTGCAAGCAGTCTTTGTGAACTAACAAAATTGTATTTATGAGCATCAACTGTCCACAGCCTTACATTAAGTAACAGATATCATTTATATTTTAGGAATAAAGAAATACTATTCATTAATTTGTGTGTCCACATTTTAAAGTTAACACATTATAAAATATAAGAGATTTTTAACAGGGCAAATGCAATTATCGCTGCTCTTTTTTGCTACTGAAATAGTTACATTGTGTCTAATACTTTTCTTCATTTGCTGATCTATGTATGCCTACACCTACATTTCTTCTTTTTCATTTCAGTCATTATATAGGATTCCTGAAACAGATGTTCCCACCGAGCTAGTAGCCCTGATGTTAGTTTACACTACACAAATGACAACTGATAAGGAAATGATGGGATTAAGCTGTTCAGGGACTTGCAATAACTTAACTATGATAAGAGCAGCTGCCATATCAGTTTTATTAACTCACTAAATCACCACTAATAAATAAGATAATAGCTTTTGTCCATCATGTCTGAAAACCAAGATCCAGCTGATCAAAGTCTACAAGAAATTAAAATGTAACTTCAAATCAAACAGTTTACCATGCGCATGAGATCTACTCAACTGTTCTCCCTGACTCGGAGTTATTCTGAGCATGGGTGGGACAGAGGCTCCTCTCACTCATCATCGCTGCCCCAGGGCCTACTCCTCTCCAGGATGCTCACAAAGTGCTTCTTAAATAAACGCAGATTAACAGTGGAAGTTTTTGGACGCCATGTACTCTATCTTATTGCTCTCTACATCTCAAAAACTCTTCAGCACCATGCTTTATACATCAATATAAATATGATTGGATTGATCATTCTTGATATAATACATTTATAACATCAAATAAGCAATATTTACTTTTCATTACTCTTTTGTACCTACGAAATGCTGTGTTATTGTTGTTTATTCAAAATCTAAATTTAAAAACATCGCACAGAAAAATAATCAGGTGTCTATTTTTGGCATTGGCTGTAAATAAAAAAAAAAGCAAAGTCAGTTTTCATCTTGGTCTTGAGAATGTGAAGAATCCACCATTGGGAATATTGGTTTTCTTGGCTGGGAGGGCAATAATGGTTAAGGGTGAAGGGAGGGATGGGGAGCTGAGGCTTTCTGACCTGGAGTGTTAATCTTTAGAGACCTTTTTCCATAACCTTTGGCAACAACGGCTTCTCGTGAGGAACATCCGACTTGCCACTGGAAACAAATTAGTCAATTTTGAAATGTTTCTGATTTTTGACAATGGGCCCTACTTAGCAGTTCTGCCCATTTGTTTTTGTGGTTGTTTTTAATGTAGCTGTCTTTACAAAATATTTTCTCCCTTCCTTTGGGTTGAATACACTCTTGACTCTGGCCATTTTGAACTGACCATTTTAATATCCACTTATGTCAGAGCTTCGAGAAACAGAACTTGAAAATAAACACAGAATTCATTCCTATTTTTTTAGAATCTACTAATCATCTCTTTGTCACCATAGATCAGTGCTTTACACCCTGTAGAATTTCACACACTAACCAGTGAAATCTGGAGAGTGACATCGTTCCATGGACATTAACAGCACCTAAGGATGGTTTTAGAAATAGTGGTTCATCTTGTGCCCACAATACAGAAAAATCTTTTGAATTTTTTATGT
Organism: Tonatia bakeri; assembly: GCA_004024845.1. Classification (NCBI taxonomy): domain Eukaryota; kingdom Metazoa; phylum Chordata; class Mammalia; order Chiroptera; family Phyllostomidae; genus Tonatia; species Tonatia bakeri. Next base: position 139,149 of record PVIA01002341.1, on the reverse strand, counting down.
TAATCATGATCTAAAATAAATTCTGTCTGAGAGGGCCAAATGAAATTATTGGACATACTCTAGCATATTCCATAAGAATATGGCAAAAATTGAGAACTTATATTTTAAAAGACCATCATTAATATATTTTGTTATGTAATCCACAAAAGTTAAAATAAATTAATGCCCAAGTTATTTTTATTTTTGAAATAGTTCAATAAAAATTCATCAATAATACATTTAGTGTATTGTACTAAACACTATGTCAATAAAATAAGTTTTATGAAATTACCAGTAAAATTGAGAGAAATTATAAATTCCTATTTTTCCAAAATATGCTTACTTCTTCATTCATATTTCCGGTTAATCATTTGTTCATATGTCTACAAACATAAAAATAACTTTAATAAAATGTAAATTTTTAGAATATTAAATATCCATTAGAAATGAGTGTGAAGGTAATATACCAACATATAGAAAGGTTTAGGAAAAAAATTAGCAAACTTATGTTTGTATTACAAATTTGCTTTAATATAAATATAAATATATCCCAATAAGTATAAAATAATTTAAAATGCCTTATGATTGAGGCTTGAGAAAATGTTGTTAGCTCTTTTAAAAAAAATCTATTAATAAATTTTTAAAACCTAGATCAGAAAAAAACAATAAAAGCCATACCTTAAAAAACCAAAGTTTAATTAAACAATTCTTGTGTTTATATGACTGATATCAGAAAGAAGTAGCCTTTACTATTTGACAAAGCACAAACTTTAGAGCCAAATAAACATTTATTTAGATGCCAATATTGTTATTTTATAGTATCTAGGTGGGCTGGGGCAAGTCAATAATCTTTAAACTGCAGTTTTCTCATTTGTAAAACACAGGAATTCCAGTTTCATCATTGTAAGGATTATGGGTAATGTGTATGTGTGTGTAGTTCTCAATAAATAATAACTTTAACTGCACTGCTGATACTTGGATGCACTGAGTGATTAATTTCATATTATTAAAAATAGTAAAGTTGAAACCATATTCATTTATCTATTCATTCCTATACTTTATTTCTTTTAATATTCATGATATAACTATGAGATAGATGTTCTACTGATGAAAAGCTGAACCATTCATCTAGAGTAACACACAGCTCTGTATGGAAGTAGGAAATTAAAGCTAGATTTGTGCAACTTTAAACTTTATGCTCCTAACTGCTAGGCAAGGCTGCCTTTTTACATATACTATCTCTCTCTCAGGATAAAAATCTAAGGCTATATCTTGGGAATGTATAAAAACAGGAGAACTACCTGGCTAAGAATAATTACATCAAAACATTGTCAATTACAAAGTACACAAACTTTACATTTTCCCATATCTCTCAACATTCTAGTTTACATATGGAAAATTTCTTATTCCTAATGATATCTAAATACCAAACATATAATAGGCAAATTATAAAAAGCAAAATGGCATATCAGGAAGGTAGAAGAAAATTCAAATTGTTATTGCTTTGCTCTGGGGCATGTCTACTCTTAGATACATTAGATACCAAACAAGTTGCCTGAAGCCGTCACATGTTGTTATATAAACCTAAATGTTGGAGCCTCACTGTGTCACAAAGCACAGGGTTAATGATTCAACCCTAATCTTAAAGTCTCCTTCGAGGATTAATTGACTTTCTCTGAAACTGCCTGCGCGCTCTCTTGTAGATCCTATGAAGAGGATTTATCAGCATTGCTTTGCCTCTTCTTCTGTTATCTATCTACTTAAATACTGACTGATCTTTTCTCCAGACACAATTCAGTGGAAATCAAATTCAGTAAAAATTAGCCAGATAAATTGACTCAACTTTAGAAAAAAGATGACTTGATTAGGAGGAAAAATCCAGTATTATCTTTCAGTTTGGCATTTTGTTTCTCCTTCTGAGGTCACAATATTGTTAATATCAGTTGGAATCGATTAGAAAAATACTAGTTGATGATCTGTAATGTATCAGACAACAGACAAAATATGAATACAAATGAGACAAGTCTCTATCCTCAAAACATTGTCTGGTGAGTGGAAGAAATCAGTTAATTTCACATTAAGAGAGGTACCAGTGGATTGCTATGAGAGTACAAAGACAGAATCTAAAATAAATCAAGAGGCTAAGAAAAGATTCTGAAGAAGAGATGGTTCATGGGATATTCTTCTAAATGTATGATATTTCAGCATACCCAGAGGGAAAATATCATGTTTGATGGAGGAAGACAGCATAAACAAAGGAGTGACAATTGAAAGTGGAGCAATGGTAATAAGACAATAATTTGGGGAGAGCATAGGTTTCATGCTGAGAAATAAGGAAGTAGATTACAAGATAGAAAAATGGGTTGGGACTAAATCATAATAGACCTTGAATGTCAAGGTTGAGAAAAATTTGTCTTTCACAGTAGAAATTATGAGCTGGTGAAAGTTTCTGAGCATGAGAGAGGCATGATTGAATCTGAATTTTAGATCATTTTGAAAAAAAGTGTACTGAATGGACTGGAAAGGCTGAGTCAAGGCCAGGTTATGAAAATAAGAATGAAGACAGACAGGTTCGAGAGAAGTCCAAGGAGAAGGACCTCTTTTTCGGCCAGTGGCTAACACTGAGTTAGGCAATGGACTCCACTAGTCACCTGTGGATACTGACCACTTGAAATGAGACTAGTCTGAGTTGAGCCGTGTGCTGTAAATGTAAAATACGCTTTGGATCTCAAAAACTTAGCAGAAGAGAACATAAAATATCTCATTAATAATGTTTATTTTGCCCTGGCTGGTGTAGCTCAGTGGATTGAGCGCGGGCTGCGAACCAGGCATCGCAGGTTCAATTCCCAGTCAGGGCACATGCCTAGGTTGCAGGCCATGTCTCTCAGCAACCTCACATTAATGTCTCTCTCTCTCTCTCTCTCTCTCTCTTCCCTCTCTAAAAAATAAATAAATAAAATCTTAAAAAAAGAGGTATTTGTTCGAAAAATAAAAAATAATAATGTTTATTTTAATTACACGGTAATTAAATGCTCTGGATATGTTGGATTAAATGAAACATGAAAATCTATTTTATCTGTTCTTTTTTTACTATTTTAATGTGGCTACTAGAATGTCTTCAACTATGTGTCTGCATTTTATTTCATTGCACAGTGCTGAACCAGATTTTAGGGCAGAAGGAGACACTGAACAAACTGAAAAAATGAGGTAGAGAAGGGAAGAAGACCTGGCAGGGCTGTGATGGGGAAGCCATCGAGAAAGTTTTATCTATGTGTTTATTTTCAGAGGACATTTTCAGCAGGTTCAAATGCTAGACAGGTGCCAAGGAAGATAAGTAATAGTAAAAGGGAGTCACTGGGTTTTTGTCAATGGCTAGCAAAAAAAAATGACTAGAACAGAGGCATGTGATTCCCACCAGGGGAAGGGAGCAGATAGCTACCCTTTCAAGAGATAGCAAAGAAAAAAATAACAGTAATTAGAAAGAGTAGTGTACAGGTGTGAGATAATTTTATTTTTATCAACATAAAAGAGAGCTGGATATGTTTATAAATGGAAAGGAAAAATTAAAAACTGAAAAGAGTAAATAATTGATGGGAAAAATATATAAGTTGTACAAAGATTGTCACAAATGAAAAAAAAAGAGCTAAAGTCACCAAAAGAAGGAATATATGACACCTCGTTTCTGTTTATATTTACACTAAGAGATGACCAAAGAGGTCATTTTGGGCATGTTTTTTTTTTTTCAAGGGGGAAAGAGAAGATTCTAAAAAATATTATCTGAAAGAAAACAATAGGAAGAACCTGAACCAGCTTCAACCCCTGACTTTGGCCTTGCTCTTCAGAAGTGTGACTTCCATTTGGTCCCTTATTTAGATACATACATCTGCCCTTCATGACACTGCTGCCTTCAGGAGTGGCTTTAAGGTTATGAAAATGATTTATTTGACTTATTTCATCAGAAAAAATATTGTGATTTCTCTGAAAATTTTGCTTTTTAAATATTATCTGAAAATCCACTCATTTTTCTTTTTAGTTCTTACAGTTGGTAAAAGTTTGCTTCATCAGGAAGAAAATACTTGGTTCTATTCACCAATAAAGCCAACATTGATTTGACATTGTGTCGACCTTCACACACAAGGTATCACATGCACTGGTCAGATACATGCTTATTGACAAGTCTTACTTTGAATGGCCTCTTGTTCCAAGTCGCCGTGTTGTTAAAAGGGGAAATTTCTGGCGAATTGTCTAAAAAGAAAATCAATTACTTTAGTTTTTAAAAAGTGTATGGTTCTACTTCAGATCATCCTACCTAATTAATTCTAGAAAATAAATTGAACTTCAAGTAAAAATTGTCTCAATATCCAAGGCACTTATTACTTTATCAACTTAGTGGAAAGATTTGAGTTTCTCTACAATAATTTTATCCAGAGGTTTATCCACAATTAAATATCTATCTCCAACCCTGGAGGGACACATGAAACTTTTTCTGCTTTACAAGATCTCCACAGCAGCGTTTAAAATTTTTCTTTTCTATGTTTCTTTCTCTAAACTTGCAAAGTAAAAATTGACATCTGATTAAAGAACACAAATCTCTTCTACATAAAGCAGGGGTTTTAATCAGGATTATAGGAGATCCATATTGATCTTCTAAAGGCTCCAGGGCAAACTATGTCTGTGTTCATTTCTTGGGAACTGGTGTTGTAGTTCCTATCAGATTCTCACAGTGTTTCATGACCCCCCTAACAGATAAGAATTACTGCCATAAGGTGGATTCATAAAATAGTAATGTTAAACTGGACATTAAGTATTGTCTTATCTAACCTCCTTATTTTAGAGAAGGAGTGAGCAGAGTTCTGAAGAGATTAAAATGCGTTTAAGAAGGTCTCACACAAATTAGTCACAGTCTCGGCTGGAGCCTGACTCACTGGGTGACCATGTTAACTGCTCTCAAAAATAGGTTTTTTAAAGTAAGTTAATAAACCATTTTATTTAAAAAAACTGAGAGGCTGAACCACAGAATTCATTATTTTCTGGGCAATGAGTCCCTCTACAGGCTGGAACTTGGATTTCAGTTTATATAACATACAATGTTTGAGACTTAATTAAGCTTCCTACAGTTTTTCCAGGACATCTTAGGTTCATAGGCCATGAAGCATAAGAATCTCAAAGAACAAGACTTTCAGAAGATACTGATAGTGTTTCCTGATTTTCAAAATGAGATCAATGTAAAGAAATCTAGTAATATCAGCTCTGTAAATTCCCATCCTAGATGCACTATTTGGGTAGAAAGAAATATATAAAAATGAGAGAAATTTAATCAATCCTGTAACATCTCAGAGTCAGAGTGAAGTAGAGAATTAGAAGATCTATACTTATGATAATAGAATAAAAATCTGTTAACTCTTATACTTGGACTCACTAAATAATAAACATAATAATCAATTGCACTGCCAAGATACTTGTCACTTCTGCTTAATTTTGCTTCTCGATACAGTCCAGACCACACTCTTTAACATATCTCTCTTTGAAAGGAAATGCCACTGTTCAAATGCAGTTGCCTTTAAGGTCACATTAAACCTTCAAAGAGGCAGGGTTTTAACATTTAGAACATATAGTTGTTCAAATAAAACATACAGTAGGTAAAATCAAAGTAACATATGTAACAGTTCCAGACATAGCTCTTACGAGACTTTGTTTATGCTTGAGAAACAAATTTCTTAATATTCTATATGAAAACTTGTTCAGATGAATTTGTTCCCATCCTCTCTCTCACATGACTTTAATTGTAAGATAGCAGAGCCAATAGGTGTCACTTACCTTTCCAAAAGTGGCCGCACAGGCTGGCTCCAGTTTCTCTTTTCTGCAGAAATCTAAATAGTGTGCATACAGGATGCACCGTGGTAAACAAACTCCTTCACACACAATGTAATTCTCTTCAAGCCTAAGAAAAAAGCAAAAAGTCAAATCAAACATTCTGTTTATTTCTCCTTTCCATTCCTCCCTCATATTTATTTAATGCCCATTTTTGAATAGACACTTTATACAAATGAGTTCATAAGTAGACATATTCTGGATATTATTCAAAATAAGATCACAGATTAATGTCAGAAGTGCAAGAACCCCCATGAACACCTGTTAATGCAGTTAAAATAATATGGCTAACATAAAACCACTCCTGCCTGGTCCACAGCCTAAAGAATAGATCTTATTTCAATGTATTATAAATCCTCACTGTTCTGGGGTTTGTTCTGTAAGATACAAACATTAATAGTGAAATTGAAAATGATGGGGTTTTTTTAAAGGAACATTCTCAATGCTAAAGGGCTGGCAGGCTTCAGGATGGCAAATGTCCACAACCATTTGCTGTTATGCACAAACTAGTTCTGAACCTGAATAGTTAGGGAAGCATGGTGATGCATGTACTTGGAAAATAACTAAGGGTGAACTCACTTCACTTAACTCCAAAATGGCACTGATTTATTTTTATCCTATACCTTAACCTCAAGCAGTACTATAATTACCTAAAATATCCTGCACATTCGAAATACTATGTAATTCTCTATAGATACCTCTAAATATGATATAAATTAAGCTCTATATTATAAATATAATATCACAAACTTTGAAAATTTAGAGATAATTCTATTGTTTGGATGTCTATAATTGTAATTAAACACACTTTATAGAAATGTAATGATATATATTTAAAGGTTACAAATCTGAACAGCAATCAAGAAATCAAAACTTGTAGATTCTATTTCCAGTTTTTCTAACAATTCAGGAGGTGATTTTGGCTAAAATTTACCAAATTTATGCATAGTAAATTCAAAATTACTACTATATAAAAACAATATATGCATTTAGATTAAAATTGAGTGGAACTCTTTAAGAGATCTGATTTAACATATTCCCAATACATATGAGAGAAAAGGCAAAGGACATATTCTCTAAGAAGGTAAAGCATCAGACATCTATTTTGCTATGAAGAGGGAAAAAAAGAAGCAAAACCAAGTGTGATCTGCATACATAAAACCAACCACCTAGTTGACAGTGAAAATTGGAGTTACTCAATCAGACTTTTCACTTAAACTTTCTGTTCTAATTTTTACCATCCTCACTATCATCTATAACCTTAATGGAAAATTCTCAAAATATAAATAACCCCCTTAGGTTTAAAAAAAATATATATATATATATGGCTCTTGAGAGGAGAAGGTTTTTAAATATATATATATATACATATATATATACATATATATCACTTTTGAGGGGAGAAGGTGTGGAATACTTAAATGAAAATCACTGAGAAACACTCAAGTATTTAAAAATTATATGTTAATGACATGTATATAATGCCCACTTTTCACTGGCTGTTTTGATGTTATAGGCATTGCTTTTGTCTTCAAAACTGAGCAATCCTAGGCAAAAGTACAATATTAATTTGGAGTATAGCTTCTTTCTTTAATTATAAGGCATTCATATTTATAAAATAAGCAGGTTTGTTTTTATTCACTCAATTTGAACTGAAAAAAAATTGAAAGTGATCATTTGAAAGACCTTCATAATATAACTGAAATCAAAACACTTTCCTCTAGTTATCCTAATGAAAAATAGTTGTACCCTAAACCAATAAGTGTGACATCAATTTCATAGTTAAACCATAACTTTAGAAGATCACTGGTTTGTATTTCAAATATCTGAAAGAGTTTATATTTCAAATATTTGAAAGAGTATATAATTATAAAAACAGTATATAAAACTAATTTAATGTTATAATAAATATACAAAAATTTACTAATTTTTATTATTTTTTGCATTTTCCTAAGATTTAGATAATACTTTATATATAAACAGATTATGTTACTTATCAGTGGATAGAACTTTTAACTTACTAGCTTATTATTTGGAATTTGGGAGAAAATATATACTCCTATTTCTTCACACTTTGAGGGAAAGTTTAATATGTTTTACTTTAGATCCCTCTTCCTTTTAGACCAATATTACAAAATGTTCTCTATATAGAGTCTACTGATAAATTGTTGGTGTTAAAAGATTTTCCACAAAATCCAATTTTGATATCTTACTACAATAAATCATATATGACAGGTGCTATAAAAACAATTGAACATCTATCTAAGTTACTAGTGATATCTTAACTGGTGTTTCTGTTTCTTCTATTTCAAATACATTTCACCTTATGGCCAATGCACCAATTTTAAATCTGCCCTTTTATAGATCAAGGCAATGTAAGATCCTCATCCTTTCAAATTGTTTTTAAGAATCATATTTTATAAACACAAAACTACCAAATAACAAATATACAGGAGCAAACTGATTTCATGTTAAGCAAACAAGTCATAAAACCATCCATTATTGCTTACATTTGAATGGATTATAGTTTTACTCAATAATGAAGAATGTGATGTGGTTTTATTTGTACTGTAGTTCATTTTTCATCAGCACCAAAATATGTCTCCATGCCAAATGACTCAGTGAAAATAAATTGGAGTAAATTTCTAACTGGTCTTTTAAACTTCCCACAAAAAAAGTTTAAAAAGGGAGAAATAAAATGAGAAAAGCAAAGATTCTGAAGATACCGATTTTTAAAATTCAACAAGTGCTTAAGTGTCCCCCTGAGGGAGTGAGGGGTCTTACCACTGCAGGGTGAGCTGTGTCTGCTTCTTCTTATCCTTCATAATCTGCGTGATGGTTTTCTTCTGACACAGGTGTGGATCTGCTGCTTTGGTTTTGCTGTCGCGACTGTCCGAATCCTCTTCTTCAGAGGAGAAGCTACCATTGCTTAAATGCATTTCTGATTGCAATTTGAAAAGATGATACAGAAAATCAGAATATAAAATCAATTGAGTAGCCTTTTAACGTGCCTTAGCTTCAAATGGGGTGGCCTATGGGGGTTGGGAGGACACCTATGTGAAGTCCCTTAATTTCTAGTTAACAAATACTTCCCTGGGGGAAATACAAAGATCCGAACAGAACATTCTACATATTTGTATGTTTACGGTGTGTTTATTACTTTTTTTATTGGGTGCCTTTTTTAAACTGTATCAATCCCGGTTCCATCAGTTCCCCGGAAGAAGCAGAGCACTCACCTGATTTAACTCCCATCCGCAGCTCTGAGTCGTCTTCTTTCTCTCTGCTGCCCAGCGCGCCTCTGGGCTGCGCTTCTGCCGCCAGGTACACCCTTTCCTGTGGGTAAACGAGCAACCCTTTGCCCAGGAGCTGCACACAACACTCGTCCTGGACCTCGGAGGAAACTTGGGGAGAAGACTGAGCCTGCGGGAAGGCGTTTTCCAGCTCCGGGACCTTGGCCATCCTCCTGGCCACCGGAGACTTGGGCACCGCCGCTCCCGGCTCCCCGTGGAGCTTGGAGCTTGGGGCGGGGCGGGGCTGGGCGGGGCTGGGGACCGGGGCTATAGGGGCGGGGGCCTCAGGCTCGGGATCCCGCGGTGGTGTGAAGAAGGAAAACCTTGCACAGGTACAGCTCAGATCGCCCAGGGAACCAGGTGGGCCGAGGCGGGACTCCCCTATTCCACCTGTCTGCGGTCCTGACTGATGTACAACTTGAAACTGGCATCCTCACCTGCGTCCCTGTCCCCAGAGCAATGGAGTCTCATTCTCCACATCTCCTTCCCCGCCTCTTTCCTCCCTTTCTCTCAGCTTGCGCTGGGCCCGAGGTCACTTCTCATACCAGAAGATCCCAGAAAAACTAGAAAAAGATCCAGTGTCTTCCGGGGGGCGGGGGGGAAGAGCAGATGTCCCCGTCCCTACTCTCAGGAAACAAACGACACGCAGCCTGGCAGCCTTGAGAGTGAGCCCCGGGCAGGAAGAGGAGGACCCCAGAGCACCGTTCAGTTCTGCACGACCTGGGCCGGGCTTATTTATTCCCCGGCAGTCCGAAGGGTGGGTGAGGGCTCTCCTCCGTGACTTGGGGACAGACACCATCGCATCACATGTGTCCCAACTGCCCTGCTGACGGGTGCACAAGCACTCAGAATCCCAGGCTTCGCTTTCCCAGAGAGTCTAGTCTTGAGCTTGGAGAAAAAGGTGCATTCGCTCCTACTGACAGTAGTTTGTGATTTAAACATATCCCTCCGGATTCCTCATCTTTTATACCTCTGGGTAGTACAATGGACATTTGTTGAAATGAAAATGAAATCGCAGTATTTCATTTTCAATCCAAAACGGCAAGAGTCACACATGTTGAAAATGATAATGTGTGCTCCCTTTAAGACAGAGAAATTAGTAGAGACTTGCGGTGACTGTTGTCTGCCACATAATTTTTCATTTCATCATCTGTTCTTTTGACAACTAAATGCCTAGCACTGTCCAAAAAGATCAAGGATCTTGTTTGGGTTTATATTGCTTTACCGCAAGCCACAACCTGTCATGCCCTCTTGGAATATTAGAAAGAGAAAACACCCCTGAACTTGAATTTAATATTACTACATGACATCAAAATTTAACATGGAAGAAAACAAAATGAGACCCAAGGTGGTAGATGGCTGAAGGGTGAATTATGGGGAGAAGTAATACAGCCTAAGAGCATTACCTGGCCTACACAGCCAGGATTATGGGTGTATTTACATGTCTCCCATTTTTTAGCACCACTTGTTGAGAAGGCATTACCTGTCTAAGGCCTTCTCCTTACCTGCCTCCAGCAGCTGGGCTCAGGCTGGAGCCAGCCACCCATCCAGGCACCCAAAGGTCTGAAACTATACTCCTCCCAGGGACAACTCTGCATATGGATCTCTGCCCATGCTCCCAAAAGCCTCAGAAATTTCTCAGGCAGTGGGACTTAGATCTATACTGCTAAAGTTTAGAATTTTTCCACTTTACAAAGACACTCTCAGACTCATTCTATAAAGAGAGTTCCAGCGATTAACTGTGGGTACACAAAAGGCCTGCCCACTCAGATCACATAATCAAAAGAGCAACATTAGAAAAATACTGGGATTTATTTTTGAATTCTTAAAAATTTGGTATCCAGGTTGATTGTGTGTGTGTGTGTGTGTGTGTGTGTGTGTAAGTCATACTGACAGAAAGTGAGTATCTGGTGATTATCTGGTTGAACTGATCAATGAAAACACAAACCAAGATCATTTAAGGCCCTTGGTGAACTTTTTGCCTTAATTTTGAGTAAACCGTTAGCTTAACAAAATAATGTGTAAGCTCTTTGTGCTTGTACTTGGAAATAGAAACTAAATAGACTTGCAACAAGTGAAGAGGTTGAATCAGTGCTCAGAAACATTCAACATTAGAAAAAGCCCAGGACCAGAGGCGTCACTGGTGAATCACACCAAATGTTTAAAGAAGAATCAATGCCAGTCCTTCCAAAACTTATGAGAAGCAGTGAAAGCAGTGCTCAAAATGGGGGGTAGGGGTCTGTTGTCATCCTCAATTGCCATTTGTGATTAATATAATTAATATGAGTTCAAGAGACCAAAATTTTAGAGACATATGGTGATAAACAAGTTATAAGATTCTATGCAGGAAAATAAGCAAATAAGTAAAGTAATAATAATAAAAGGAGACAACCTCTTAAAATAGTGATTCATAACATTTTGTTTTTTATATTTCCTCTAAGAAATTTATTTACATCATAGACTCTCCCCCCAGGCAAAAAAAGCATACATATATACATACAAAATGTTGCATGCAATTTGACTGATCCTAAGAATATCTGAAAAAAAAAATTCTGTTTTAAGAAAAAAGCACAGTGGTATCTGAGAAAGGAGGTTCTTGAAGTTCCCAAAGTAAAGGCAAAAGGAAAAAGAATCTGAAGTCAGATACACTGATTCTCGTTGTGATTGGCCACTTAACTTTTCCGTTCCCTCTCTCTAAATTGGAAAATTTAGTACCTGTCTGTAGCAGACTGTGGCTGCTCTGCCTAGATCCACTTGGATCCCTCTCACAATTTCTGACACTGTTCTCCAAGCTTCTGCCTCATTTTTTTTTTTTTTTTGTACAGGAACCAGCTTCACCAGCACTACCTGAGAGCACCTGAGACTTTCTGGAGGGAAGTGCCTTGGTTACCAGACCACCATTGTCCATAGACAGAGAAAGTCCAAGTGATTCAGTGTTTACATACTTCCTTGGAGCCCTTAGCCCGTGACTGGTGAGTAGGGGGAATAAAAGCAAAGTTCACTGATCTCATGGTGGATACACTGGGGTTGCAATTTACACTCCAGAACCCCTCTATGAGATCCAGCTGAAGCATCTTCTCCTGGACAATTCTTGAAATCCCATCTTTGTCTGGGTTCTTCCCTCTCTCTGTCCTGCTATCCTTATTACCTTACCTGCTTCTCCTAGAAATGAACACTTCTTTAAAAATCACCTTTGGAAATGACTACTTGACTCAAGTTGTACTGAAATAAGACATCACAATATAGGGTTTATTAAGAATTAAATGAAATAAAGAAAAACCTGGTACAGTAAGCTCTCACTAAAAGGTATCTAATGTTTTTATTCTATAGATCCTTTTTAGTGCTCATAGACAAGGAAAGGAATGTTCTCTTTTCACTGCAGAAAGATACTGAGGAATATCTTTTTCCTTGCCTAGACCATTTCTGGGCTCAGTATGACCTGGAGTGATCATATTCTATGAAACTTTCTTCTGTGAAAGCTCCTATTTCATCTAATTTTTCCTGTATACCAACAATACTTTTTAAATGTAGAAAGTGTCTTTCATTCTGCCTCCAGGTAACTCAATTCACATTGTTGCTGCTGACAAGGAGGACCTTTCTGAGAGATGTTCTAAATTAAATCACAGTGTCCAGAGAGTGAAAGAAAGAAGCAGAACAGTTAGCCTGCTGATAGCTATGGACCAGCTAACCAAAGACTGCTCATAGTCATATACGCATATGTCTGTTGGAACTTCTGGATTAACTTCCAGATAGCTATTTCCTCAATTATCCAAAAGACAGAATAGCCAGGTGCCTTTGAACCCCAGGAGCCTCAGCATGTTTACTCATAAACTTTCCAAAATACTGGCCCCCGAATCCAAAGGAACCACCCTTCTTCCTTGTGGCCTCTGCACCTGTCTGTCCCGGAGCTGACCCTGCTTCACTTTTGCCACCCCTTTTGCCTATAGCTACTGTAAATTCTCTCAGACAACTTGGCTTACATGTTTCTTCCCCTGCCCCTGCCCTGCTGCAGGAGGGATAAAAATGCCTCTAAACTCTGGGACCACAGACATACAGGTTTTCCACCGAGCAATACTGCAGTTGGTTCAGGCTTTGTGCTCCAAGACTGGTCTTCTTTTTAGCGAGCGTGTTTGGCTCAACAAAACTTTCCTTTAAAAAAGACTTCAGCCATGGCAGTTAAATTTTCTTTAACACTGCCTGAAATAAAAGCACAATCAGTTATGAACCTAAAAACAGAATCCCAAAGTAAATAAAGCAAATACTGATTTTTCCCAAGTAGCCAAGACCATTCAGTAGGGAAAAGATAGCCTTTTCAACTAATGTTGCTGAAAGAATCAAATATCCACATGCAAGAGGAACCTCTTTCACATGAATTTGAAACTTTCCTTCATAATATGTATAAAAATTACCTCAAAATGGATCAAAGATTAAATATAAGAACTGAACGTCTACAACTCTTAGAAGGAAATGGGTGTAAATTTTCTCATGATCTTGATTTAGGCAAATATTTCTTAAATATGATGCCAAAAGCACAAGCAACAAATAAAAAAAATAGATGAACTGAACTCCATTGAAAGGTGGGCAACCAAGAACACTATCACCAGAATGGAAAGACAGCACAGAAAATAGCAGAATATTTACACATCAGCTATCTGATAAGGGCCTGTTGACCAGAATATATAAAGAATTCTTATAATTCAACACTAAAGTGATAACAGACAAATTTTAAAATGAACAAAAGATTTGAGCAGGTATTTCTCCAAAGAAAATAAACAAATGACCAATCAGCACAGGGAAAGATGTTCAGTATCATTTGGATTAGGGAAATGCAAATCAAAACCACAGTGAGATACCACTTCATTTCCACTGGGATTTACAATTGAAAAAAGAAACAGAGAATAAGTGTTGGTGACACTTGTGGGATAATGTAGAGAAACTAGAAGCTTCATACACTGCTGGTGGGGATGTAAAATGGTGCAGTAAATTTCAAGAGAATTTTTATTACTCTGCAGTGATAGTAGTTCCTCAGAAAGTTAAGTATAGAATTGTCATATACCACAGTAATTCTATTCTTAAGTATGTACCCAAGAGAACTGAAAACATATGTTTACATAAAAACTTGTACACAAATGCTTATAGCGGCAGTATGTATAATAGTCACGGTAAATACCACCCATATGCCCACCAACTGTTGAATAAATACAGTGTGGTGTGGCCATTAAAAAAGGATATTTTTCAACCATTAAAAATAATGAAGTATTGATATATGCTACAATATTAGTGAATCTTGAAAACATTATGCTAAGTGAATGAAGCCGAATATAAACCTCATATGACTCCATTTATATGAAATGTCCAGAATAAGCAAGTTTATAAAGACCAAAAGTAGATTAATGACTGCAAGAGGCTACAGGTAGTGGAGGGGGACTGTTTGATAAATACAGGATTTCTTCTTGGGGTAATAAAAATGTTCTGGAATTAGTGGTGATGGTTGCACAATATTGTGAATATGCTAAAAATCACTGAATTATACATTTTGAAATAGTTAAAATGGTGACTTTTATCTCAATAAAGAAAACTATTTTAAATAAGCAGAAATAAAAACATGTACAGCATAACTACCTAAGATAGGCAAGGCTAAGAGCTACTATCCAACATTCAGCATACAGCAAGCCTGTTCCCAAGACTGTACTAAGCCTATCAAGGAAAGCTGTGAACTGCCCTGGCTGGTATGGCTCAGTGGTTGAGCACCAGCCTGCAAATCTAAGTGTTGCTGGTTTCGATTCCCAGTCAGGGCACATGCCTGGGCTGTGGCCCAGTTGGAGGTGCACGAGAGGCAACCACACATTGATGTTTCTCTCCCTCTCTTTCTCCCTGCCTTCCTCTCTATATAAAATAAATAAATAAAATCTTTTTGAAAAATGTTGCAAACAGCAAAATCAGACACAAAATGGCCATTCACAAAATCACTCAAGAAAAAGATGGAGGCAAGTTAACACAAGTTTTCTTAAAAGATATACTAAAATGATCCCTAAGAGGAAATGTCTTCCTTAGGACATGAAGGGATAATACATGGGCTATAACAGAACTGTATGTATGTTCTCTGTGACTTCTGCAGACATTTGCCTGAATTCCCAGCTAGGAGTGAATGGAGCACTGGGGATAAGATCATTGGGGGACGTTGGTGGGTTTTGTGGTGTATGCGGCAATGTCTCTGGGGTTGGGGAATTTAAGAATGAGAAAGCAAATACAATAGGGTAAACAAAGAATGGAATGATCAAGATTAATGGGGGCTCTAACTGCCATTGTTCCCTCCCTCCCAGGCCCTCAATAATTACATGAGACTTCAGGAATGCACTACACAGATATGATTATGATATACCACACAGAATTCATTTGTTAAATATCACCCCTCCCCAGCCCTCTGTCTCCAGCATACTCCTTAGTACAGTCAGGGAAGACCTAACTATTGGAAGGAATCCCTGACACTTTTCCAGTGTAGAATTCTGACTAGTCCAAAAATGGTCCTTCTCTTAAGGGTTTTGGGAAACTAGACAATGCAATTTTATTAGTATTGGCAAGGTTTCTTTGGATCAAATTCAGCTCCAGGAGCTGTATAGTTGAATGCAGGAGGGGTTCCACCAATTGCCCCTATTCCTTACACTGTAGCAGCTTGGCCAAAGCATTTAGTAGTTGGGGAAGGGGTCAATTCCAAGGTTGCATCTGACATCAGAGTGGCAGGTCCTGGAGGAGCTGGGGCACCAGCAGGCACAGGAGCAGGGGCCATGCTGCCTCTGTTATTTATGCCCAAGCACCTCCCATAGCCATCTGGCCTATCTGTATGTCCTGCTCTCATGCATCAGGGAAGGTTCCCTTGAATCCCTCCTGCTGTTGCCACATCATTTCTTCCTGCTGTCGCTGCATCTCTTCCTCACGGCCCCTGTGCTTCTCTTCCTGCTTGAGCTCCAGCTGCTTTCGTTTTTGCACTTCTTGGTTGTGCAGTTCTTCCATCCTCCAGAGTTCTTCTTGATGCCTCATCAGGTGAAACCTCAGGGTGAGCAGCCTCCATCTCCAGCTCCATTTTCTCGTGAGCTTCCTTGATATTGTGGTCCACTTGGTCCTGCTGCTGTTTCTCCATCTCAATGAGTACCTTCCAGCGCACTCATATTCAAAGGAGCCAGGCTGTGCAAATCTAGGTGGCTGCTCCCACTCCTTGTGAAGTTGCTGGTTCTTTCTAACCAGCTTCTCTGGAAGCCCCTCTTCATCATCCAGCAGTTCATGGGCTCCACAGTCACAGACCAAGGAAATGTAGTTAGCAGGAAGGAGCCTTCACTGTATCTGTCCAGAGCTTTCCGAGCAGCTGGCTTCCCTGAGAATTCAACAATGCCTTTTTCTAAGGGCCTTCCTCAATCACCCACAATGGTCAGCCCTCTCAACCTGGTGGAACACAGAAAAGGCTTCCTCCAGCAGTTCATTGGACACATATTGAGGAAGGTCTCAAAGTGTAAGGCATATACTATGGCAGGCAAAGGGCACATGCAGCTGCTTTCCATGGAGTGGCATTTCGTCCAGCTCCACTTTAGCAATATCCTCTAGGGTTCTTGTTTCCAAGCAAATAAAGCCAAAGCCCTTATCCTTATGAATGAAGACTTTGCCTGCCTTTCTATATTTCTCAAACAGTTTCCTCATTTCCTCTTCAGTGAAGTCAGGAGGAAGATTGCCCACAAAGAGCCCACTACATTGGGTGAAGGTCTTCTCTTGTGGTCTCTAAAAATTCTTCAGGTGAATAGTGAAGCCTTTATTTTGGCTGCTGGCTTGCTGCCCTTTTGCAGGTATTTGTGGTGGCGTGGCTGCTGCCACTCTTGCTGCTGCTGCTGCTGCTGCTGCTGCTGCTGCTGCTGCTGCTGCTGCTGCTGGCGGTGATGTTGATGATGCTTCCTTGGAGCATGGTTTTGCTTCTCCAAGGTAAAAGTTTTACTGCTCTGCATTTTTAAACTCCTCTACTGCCTGTTCTCTCCTTGGAGTAACAGCAATGCTACATGGCCTCTCCTGTCCCAAGAAAAGAGGCAAGACTCTCTTTTGAAGGTAATTTACAAAGTTTGGGCACACATCACAGGCTTATTCTTAAAATATGAGCTATTAGTTTTACTATTGTCTTGTAAATTTCAACAAATTATGTCTCCATTCCATTCCTTCTTTTAGTCTTCTAGTCTAATTTCTTCATCCTTCAGTTTTGGTTGTGCTATGTTAATTTTTTTTCTTTCCTTTTTTCCTCCTTATTGCATGTAGGATGACAGAGAGGTAATAGGAAACAGAGAACAAAGAGGAGAAAGAAAGAAAGGGAAATGGCTGAGAAGATTGAGACAGTTGATGAGAGAGAGGGAGGAAGAAAATCCATTTGGTAGAATTTGGGAGACTGAGTTGATGGCTCTAGTCTCCATGTGGGCAGAAAACCCATTTCTGTAATTGCAAATCAATGTAAAAGGTAAATTCATATGGAGAAAATCCTGGAAAAGGACTTCTAGCAAGCTACCACCACATTTCACCTAGGCAGTGATCAGGACCAGGAAAGAAGTGTGCAGTTGGAAATGGGGTGAATGGCAGGTACTAACGTTACTTGAAGGATCAGCAAAAACTAACTGACTCAGTAATGGACCGGAGATAGTCTTACATCTCACAAAAGGTTGGTTGATTTTTTAGAGACATCGAAGTAACAGTAGCAAGTGAGAAAAGCAGTTTTTTGAACAGCAAGTATGTAGCAGTATTTTTTTTTATGGGGCTTTTGTGTGTGTGTGTTTTAGATGAAGAAGAATATAACTCAAAGGTGAGGGAGATTTTGAATTTAACTTACTTCAAAGGGTTCATATAAAGATCAAGCACAATAATATACACAAAAACACCGAATGAAAAATAGTTTTTACCTTGTAAGTCCATTTATATGTAGGCTATATGTTCTTATTTTCTGCTTGATTTTTTAAGGAACTCACATGAGTGGGTTTACACATGCAAAGATATACACATATATCCCATTTGGAGGAGAAACTTGGGTGCCCCAGTCCACTCTAAAGCAGCTCCTGAGAGTTTTCCTATAGGTGGCATATATTTTCCCAGGCATATCTGTGTTTCCAGCCTCAAGCCCAGAGAATTCTGCAGTTGACTCTTTGAAATGAAGTGTCCACACAGAGACATGCACTAGGGCCATAAACAGAATAAGATATTCCAAGTCTGAACCCTTACTTCTCTAAATAAATTAAGCATATTTAAGGGCTACTCTCTTCTTCATTTTTGAGCTTTTTACTTACAATATTATATTTATACCACCTATTTTGTATGGACCTTGGACTGAGGTGCCTACTATTTCAGAAAACAAATTATGCAACAA
The DNA here is from genome assembly GCA_004024845.1 of Tonatia bakeri. Taxonomy (NCBI): domain Eukaryota; kingdom Metazoa; phylum Chordata; class Mammalia; order Chiroptera; family Phyllostomidae; genus Tonatia; species Tonatia bakeri. Next base: position 120,627 of record PVIA01002341.1, on the reverse strand, counting down.
AATATGCTACTTTATAGCATTTAACTTCAAAGTATAATGTGTAGTCTGCCAGATGAAGACAAAATACTACTTCATTTTCCTATCAGTGATAATTTGTAAGAAGTGGGCAAAAACAGAATGCTTTTTAGTCCTAATATTCTTCTCATAATGAGGCAATAATTGAAATTAGCAGACATGTTGAAGGTATAAATTTTAGTCATGTTTTATCTACTATCACAAACAATGTAGAATAAATTAAATTATTTAAAATTGGAGGCATCATGCATGATTTATCATAAATTTGTCATTATTTTTGTAATCAATAGCTGCTCCAGACCACTTTTTATTCTCAGCATAGCACTGTATATCATTGTACAGTTGTGAAATACACTCTAAATGGTTCCTTTACTTAGAATTCCTGTTCCTTGAATATTGAAGACTGCAGTTTTTTTTCTCAACATTACAATTTTTTGTATTACATAAAATTGACTGATGAGTATGCTACCTATAATCACTTTGCTGTATATAATGATTTGACTAACAATCACTAGAAATTTTGATGAATACATCTTTTTTTACATATAATATTGAAACCAATAACTCTTTGTAGAACTCATATAATTTTCCCAAGCTCAATAAGATTAGTTTTGCTTAAATCACTAGTTTTTAACTCATCACTGAGCATAATGGGTAACTACGCCCCCTAACTCCAGGCTGCGGGTCCAGGACCATGTGTGCAATGTGTTTATTCCTCATCTCTCACTCCGTTTGAGAGCTTTGAGCTCAATATGTCATCTCTACTGAACACCTTGTCAATTGGAGGAGCTAAGTAAAGACTACTCTTTCCACAACATCCTGCTTTTGGGTGCCAGTTGAGGATCGATAACTATAGAAGAGTGTAATAAGTAAGTCAACATTAGGTCAAGAGAAGAGGTAGTTGGTTATATCTAATGCAAGGATTAAATGGCACTTCTTGAAGTTGTACCATCTGTAACAGAATTACCTGAAAAATGCAGAGACCAACCTCAGATCCAGGGAATCAGTTAAAATGAATGTTGTCAATAATATGTCATGTACTATAAATTTACCACATCAAGACAAAGAAAGCTTGTAGAATACATGAACGGAGATATGACCCAGCCATAGTCTAAAGCCTTAGAGATGTAGTAAAGTATGCTTTCAGCTGGATTATAATTTAACCTTGGTTCAGTCGGAAAGGCAGGGTGGAGGAGAGAGTTAAAGACAGGAGGGGGGTGCTATGGAGGGCAGGTTGAAGAGCAAGAACATGATCACAGTTTCTCCATAGTCTCAGCAGTGCTTTCCTCGTTTGGTTTTTTGTGCCATGGCACATGTAGGTCATGAATAAAAATACTATATCCAGCACACTGCGTAGACACATGAGTCTGCTCACCGGAAAAGGTAAACAGACCAGAGACTCTGAAGACCCCAAAGGAGACTGGGTGTCAGTGCCACCCCCTAAGGAGACCTGTTGGGAACATGTTCCAAGGCGTATTCATCACTCTGGCGTGTTCAGCACTACACGCTCTTAGCAAAGCCTGGGCACTGGGTTCGTCTGCTCCACTGTGAAGAACAAGAAGGTTATCACCAGGAAGTTGCTAGGCCATTCTTCAGCTCCTGTAAAGAAGGGTATGGGATAGTTTTTCCATTTCCATTTCCACAGTCAGTGAATACTAATTAAGCGAATATGTATTATATGTAGAATATTTTTCTTAATTACTGTATGTTATTTACATTTGAATGAAATAAATAATTTAATAACTGCTGCTGTAGAAAGCATGTACAATTTACATATCTTGTGTTTTCAGTTAACCATTTATAATGATGGGAAGTGAAATTTCAAGAGAATTTTTATTACATTGCAGAAATTTTTAAAATATAATATAAACATAAAGTAAGAAAATGCAAAATATATAAAAAAGTGATAGAACCCATTTTTATCCTTAGACCAAAATTGTTTGTTGATTATGTTGCACTTTAAAAAAAATATATCATGAATTTCAGGTTAAAAAAGGAAGAATCAATGAGGGATACAGAAGTCAAAAAATGGCGTTGATATTAACTTTTATAAAACAAAAAAAGTTAAAAACATCAAATGATTATTTCAAATAAAAATGTTTTTGATCATTTTTTCTAAATTCTGTGGTACTAAAAATGTGAGTTTCCATATATATAAAACTATGGTGAATCTCAGCAATATATATTTCAACATTAATTGGGTGTATCAAAAGAAGTCAGAATATATCACTTTGGAAATAATATATCAACTTAAACTTAAATAGCACATAGTACTAAAAGTAAACTATAGTAACATTTACACTAACATGGAAAGCAAATAATATGATTACATATGATTACACATTTTGGGTTGATTGATTTGTAATTTTTGTTTGCTCACATCTCCAGAAACTGAACTCAGAAACTTTGGCAAGCAGGACAACATAAAATCAGATGTAAAACCAAAGTGCATATGAACTAATTTCCAATTTTATGAACTGAATAAATAGCCACTTCATCCTTACAGCATAGCTATTATAACTACTAATTCATAACTTAAATCACATCAAAAAGGTAGTTGATTATCTGTTTCTAACTATGAGTTAATTTTGAAAGAAGACATGAGAGACATAAATGTTAATTGGTCTCTCTGGAGATAGTAAGCCAATTATCAAGGTCATTATATGACTTGCTGGTAGACCATATAAGGATAATGAAACTAATGGAAAATTCTCCTATGATAAGTTTCCATTAAATAATATATGGATTGCCAGCTGCCTCCTGCATTCACTTAGTGTTAGAAATAAGAGGACTGAGAACGACCATTTAGAAAAAGGAAATTGCAATAGTTGAGACAGGAAATGATTAAGGTAAAACGAAAGACTTCAGTAAAGTCAGGGTCATGGTAAGAATGAGTTCTGTCCTGACCTTGTTCCGGTGTGTTAATAATCACAAACCCACAGGGAAAAAAAAAGTAATTCCAGAGAGCCAACAATTGGTATATGTTAGACTTCCAATTATCACATAATCCACTTGGATAAGACTGAATCCAAATGTTTAAGTGGAAAAGTAGGTACTCATGAAAATCTCTGTAAATATAAATGCATGTCATCGATAATGCAATTCTGAGTTTAAATCAACAGTTAATATTGTACAGTGATTATTTTCAAGTTGATGACCTTCCAATGTTTTATTAGCATTTGTTGTACCAAGAAATGGAAGGATATGATGTCTTTACTGCTTCATTCAGTAGGCATGAAGTGCTCATTGTACAGGTAGCCTTGTAAAATCCTGCAGGAAATGAAACTCCCTCCTGGTCAGGGATGCACTGTAATTCTTGCAGTGAGAGGGCACATCCCTTGCTGAGGAAGCCTGGACTCACCCAGCAAAACGATGGCTGCGTAACAGGTTGATGACAGCCAAAGAGATAGAAACTCACCCTCCCCTGTGTGCAGTCATGATGCCCGGCAGAGAAATAAGAGATGTTGATGAGAATGTAAGGATGAGAGTTAAAAAAAAAGGCAGAAATAAAAAACTAAGTGTTTGATATATCTGAAAGCAAGTTCAAGACCCAGAAGGTATAATCAAGATGAAATGTGTAAGATTCGGCATGACTGGAAAAAACAAGCAGTGGAATATTATTAGCGCGTGGAAACCTATGAGTTAGAGTGAGATGCAAGTTCCTTGGGAATGAAAGAATAAATGTAAAGCATTTGTCAATAGCTATATCATTAATAGTATATAACACTTAGGTCAAGATGCATTATAGGAATTAATGGATTTATTTGGTTTTAATAACAACACATCATACCCCACACTCATTATGTAATTGGAACTATATTGAGTATTTTAAATGGTATGTTATTTTATCCTCACTGATTCTATGAGGTAGGTGTGAACATAACTTTTTTAAACATGAAGAAAGAGATTCAAAAACTGTGAAGGACATTCCTAAATTCTTATGGTTAATGAACAAGGAGCCAGGATTAAACCCTGCCCTACCTGATTTGAAGGTTTATAGTCTTAACCAGGGGTGCTATGCCTGTTAGACCTCCCACCAGTGCAGGAGCCAGGTCAGTCTAATCCTCAGTCCTATCAGCCCACATCCCCATGTCCCCTTTTATAAGAAGTATTTTATAATACTCCCTTTAGTACACCAAATCTAAATTTGCAAACAACTACTCACATATATTTAATCAATGTAATTCACTGGCTCTAATGTAAAGAGTAAACTAAAGAAAGATAATTAATACTAAATAGTATGCATTTTAATAGATACATGCTTAGGCATGACTAAATATTTTAACACTAAATACCATACTAAAACACCTCATTAAGACAACTGATGTTTGCATCTAAGCATAGACTCACCATGAATGAAGTTAGACATGCAAAATAATATTGGTGTGAATTTTTTTTTTTTATTTTGAGAGGAATTGCCATTGATATATGATCTTCTGAAATGGTCAACAACCCTTGTTAAAGTTCTATACAAAATGTAGTGGTTATATTGACATAAAGCGAAGTAGATTTGGAGCAAGGAATACCATCAGAGATAAAGAGAGGCATTCAATACTGATAAAAAGATTCACTCTTTAAGACCTCACTATGTATATATCTAATAACGAAGCTTCAAAGTTCATGAAGCAAAAACTGAGAGAACTGAAGGGAGAAACAGAAGGTCCACAATCATCTTAATAATTTTGACTTTCATCTTTTAATAATTGGTAGAACTGGTACATCAACAAAACTATCAGAGATCTTGATTTAATTAATGCCTCCAAAGCACTATACCCAACTATATGCAAATTATTTTCAAGTGCATATGGAATATTTAGCAAACGTACCGAACTATTAATAAATTTCAGTATACTTGAAAGGATTGAAATCCTAAAGAACATTTATCTGAATGGAATTAAATTAGAAATTATTAAAAGCAATATATCTATAGAATCTCCACATACTTGAAAATTAAATAATACACATGGATGAAAGGGAATGATAATAAAAACAATCAGAATTTGATTTTGATAAAAATTTGTAAGATTCAGTTAATGCAGTACTTGAGGGGAAATTCGTACCTTTAAATGACAACACTAATAAAGACAAAAAGGTTTTAAAATTAGTGACATAATTTTCCATCTTAAAAATTTAGCAAAAGAAAAGCTATTAAAGCCAAGTAAGTAGAACAAAATATCATAATAAAGATGTGAAAAAAATCATTTCAGTAATAACAAACATTTAAAATATTCAGAAGCTAATCTTTTGAAAAGATGGGTGAAATTTATAAACCCCTAACAAGAATAACTAAAAAAAAAAGAGTGAGATAAAACACATAAAAATTATTAAGTGCAAAACAGGAGATATCACTATAAATACTAGATATAGTATGATAATAAGGCAATATTTATGAACAAATTATGGCCAGTAAGTAAAGAAAACCTAGATAAAATGGACAAATATTTTCTGAAACACAACTCATCAACACTAGTTGAACAAGAAATAAAAAATCATAATACTCCTATTCTTTTTTTTTAATTGAAATCACAATCAAAAACTTTTCTGTAAAGAAAACTTCAGGTATGAATGGTTTCGTTAGTGGTTCCTATTAAATATTTCAAAAAGAAATAATAGCACCCAAATTTTCAGAAAAATAGAGGATAGAATACAGTACTTTCCAATTCATTTTACAAGGTCAGCGAAACCTTGCCACCAAAAGCTGACAAAGACATTACAAAGAAAGAAATTACAAACTATCAGTCATAAACATAGATACAAGAATTCTCAACAAAATTGAATTCAACAATGTATTTAAAAGATAATACATTATGATGTAGAGATTTTATCCCAGGAATGCAAGGATACTTTGATACTCTAAAATCAATCAATATAATTGACTATATAAACAGAATAAGTACACACAAATGTCTTAATAGACAAAGAAAAGTTATTTGAAGGAGTTTAGCACCCATTTATGTAAAAGCACTCAGCAACCTAGGAAAAGGTGGAAACTTGATTGGGCTCAAAAAGAAAACTGTTTAGAATAAATAAATGAATAAAAATAGTAAAGACAATGGTTTGCCTGCTGTCTCACACACACAAAAAATTGTGTTGATAAAATTGCTTTCAATTGGGATTTTCAAGCAGTCACAAAGATGACAATGACAACGACCATTGATGATGATGATGATGATGATGATAGTGATTGTATTCTATTTAGGAAATTATTGTTCTAAAAATTCAAGCCTTACCCAGAAACTTCTGGCCTAAAATGAATATAGCAGGGAAGAAACCTTCACATTCAGAGAATTCAGGTAAGCTAAAGTTTAACATATTTTTCTCTCTAAAATTAAATAAACTTACTACTCAGGCCCCCACATCTGCTCAGCAGTAGATACCAAAATCTTTCTAATTCAAAGTAAATACATTCATTTAAATAGTCAACAAGTATTTCCTGAGTAATATGTACTAGACATTTGGGATCCATCAGTAAGCAAAACAGGAAGATATTTTGCCTTGAGGAACTTATATTCTAGTCAAGATGATAAACAATTTAATGAAATTATAAATAAATAAATTATATAACAGTTTAAAAGAGCATAAAAATGGCCCCCCTGAAAGTCAAAATAGTATAGGGTGAGATCAAGAGAGCTGAGGCTGGGAGCGCCAGGAGTGGGATCATTGACAGTGTTAAATGAGGTCATCAGCGTAGACCTCACTGGGAAGGCTATTGAGAAGGTGAGGTTTGAACAAATACTTCGGGGAGTTGAGGGAGTTAGCCAAGTGGCGATGTGGAAAAAGAGTATTCCAGGCAGAGGAAGCTGCCAGAGTCATTAGCAGGAACATGCATGCTAAGAGTTTTCCAGGAGAGCCAGTGTGGCAGGAGGTGAGGGAAGGAGAACAGCAGTGGGGAAGGAAGTTAGAGAAGTCATAGAAACCAGAGTAGGAAAGGCCTTGAAGGTCACTGTGAGAACTTTCTGGAGTTACAAAGTTTACAGGCTTTGGGCAGAGGAGGGGTATGACATGATCTGGTACACACTTCAAATTATCCTCAGCCTGCTGTGTTGACAAAGGGCTGCGGGGAAATGTTCTGGCTATCTATTGCTGGCTATCAACTTCCCCCAACATGGAGGGTTCTAAAACAACCACTCTTTTGTTATGTTTCTTGATTCCATGAGTTAAAAATTTAGGCAAGACTCAGCTGTGCAATTCTTCTGTTCCATGGGGCATCCACTGAGGTCATCTGGTGGTGTTTTACTAGTGGGATGGCTGCTCTGGAGAGTACCTGATGGCTTCAGTCACACCTCTAACATCTTGGAAGAGTTTAGGCTAAGAACGTCAACAATGCCTCTCCACCATGGAGGTCTCAGGGTAGTTGGAGTCTTACATGAAACTTCAGGCCTCCCAGTGTTCCAGGCATCAGGGACTGAAAGCTGCCCATTTCCTAAGACATGAGCTTGGAATTAGCATAGTGTCACTTCTGTGAAATGGTATAGGCCAAAGTAGTTACAGAGCCAGCGAAAACTGGAGGAGGAGAGGGGCTGGCTAGAGACTCATCTCTCATGGGAGAAATGTCAAAGATTTGTGACAAGCTCTCAATTCCATTCTCTGACCACATATCACTTATATTTCTCCTACTTTTAAAATACACTGCCTCCCTCCCCAAATCCCTAGATTATGACTCCAGGCTCAGGCTAAGGTTCAGGATCTGGTTGTCTAGATCACAGCCTTTCCCAGTCTCCTGCTTCCTCCACCTTGGGCGATCTTTATCTAATCTGGTGGGGAATCTGATTTGATATCGTCATGTATTTTTTCAAATCAACTTTATAGGGTGAATACTTGATACTATGTTGCCTTCTGAGGTTCCCCTTTCTACCCTTTTCTCTTACAAACTCCACCCTATCAACTGAAAGTCTTGGTTTTAAGATTATTGCCTCCGCTTTAAATTTTTAAAATATTTTTCTAGAGTCTATTCAGAAACTTATTTCCTTTCTTTGTTTTTAATCACCACAACAAAATTAATGTTACAGTGCAGAATGGACTGGTCTGGGGAAAACCAGAGGCAGAGGCCCTGCAGGAGGCTGTCGCCATCTTCTAGACACCAGATGATGTGGACTCAAGGTCTTGCTTTGGATTGAGTCCATGATTTGTTCTCTAGCCCCGTGATAATGTTTAAAATTACTTCTCCTTTATACTACAGTCACTCTATTCAAAGCACAGGTTACTATTCAGTGATTTACCATGTCATAAAGCTCTTGAAAAGAACTCTCACACCTAGCAAGTGCTCAGTACACATTAATCATTACCATCGTTAGTACTACATTATAACTTTAAAACTAGGCATTTTCTTTCACTAATTAAATAATATTATTTAGAGTTACCAGTAGGTGGGGATGTTGAACAATATTTTTCTACATGGTCACAAGCCCTGCCTCTCTGACTTAAAAAAAAATTAAAAAGCAGCCTGTGAATCAACATAGTCATTTTTAATGGAAAATGTTTTTTGTTTAATTATAAATAACTTTTAAAGCCTTCGCAATAACTATAGAAATGACTGGATTCAGCCTCTAAGGTGAACTCTGGAGATGCTGGAGAAAGTCTCTCTCACTACTTGGGGTCAACATGTCAGCCTTTGGCCCCTGGGCTGCTCAGTAACTCTAAATCAATGTCTCACCTCATTTTTGGACTCAGTGCTTTAAGAGTAGGTTACAAAATATAACTGATGAGTAGTGCCTCTGACTGACCCACATGCTGAAAATACCAATGTAGAGCCTAACGCTACATATTCTTCTTTTATTAACAATGGCTATCAAGCAACTACTGGTTCCAGGTGCTAAGTCAGGTCCTTGCCATGCTTGGTATTATTTAACCCTCATAGCAGTCTTAGAAGGTCAGTGTTATTAGCCCAATTTATAGATAAGGGAACTGAGAGATAAAGTTATTTGGCTAGGCTCATTTAACTTCTAGGTGGCAGAGTTAGAATTTTAATTCAGAACTGGTTAATTTTATATTATGTTTCTCATTTACCTGATAAGATACTGAAATTCTTTTACTGATTTTTTTAAAATGTTGATTTATTAATTTGAGAGAAAGATCAATTTATTAATCCACTTAATTATGCATTCATTGGTTGCTTCTTGTATGTGCCCTGACCAGAGACTGAACCACAGCTTGGTGTATAGGAAAGATGATCTAACCAACTGAGCTACCCGATCAGGGTCTACTTACCGATTTTTTTTAAAGAGGAAATGAAATTGGAGAGGGGGTTGAGAAGACTAGACATAGAGTGGTAAAAAGTATTTTCAATTCTTATGTCTAGCAGAATTCATAAAGAACTCCTTCAATCAATAAGAAAAGAGTCAATCCCCATTTCTAAAGGAATGAAACACTTAGAACAAGTACTTCATGAAAGACCTCCATATGGCCGTATCCCTCTAGGCCGAATAAAGTTTGAGATGGGAGAGCCCTAGGGATGAGTGATAAATAATCTGAATACTTAAATTAAACCAGTGTTTCTAACTATATTTAGATAAACAATCCTTTTATCAAAGGACAGCTATTAACATCTTCAAGAAGTTTGGGAAACAGTTTTTCTCTTCTAGCAGCTTACTTAAAATTATCAGATGTTCCTGGCACTCAAACTAGCAAGTCACCAGACACCTTGCTTTTGTGAGCATGCTGCCAAACACTGAAATTGTACCTCATCAGTGTTTTGTTTTTCTTGTATCTCCTGGAATTTTTTTCTTAAGTGGAACTAACTTTTTTGTTTACTTCATAATCACAAGAAAATGCTTTCATCATCTCTTATTTACTAAAGCAAATTATAGAGATTTTAAACCAATTGCAAAAGTGAAATGTAAAAGTACACTAACAGATAGTAACAGAGTTCAAAAGTGGAAAATGTCCCCTATGGTTCTTTTCCTGTTTTCCCTTTACTGTCTTTGAAGAGAAATAGAGGAGAAACCCTTTGATCTTTTGCATTTTCCAACATGCATGCATTTTGTTATTGTTAGGTAAACATAAAGACAGAACCATGAAGTTAAAATTAAATGCTGCAGCCACACCTCATTAAAAATAATATTTACTACATATACTTAGTAAGAAAAAAGACAGTTTGCATTTTATCTTCTACCCCATTTTATCTGATATCCTAGAATAAATATAATAGTACAAGAAGTTGAGAAACAGTACATAGTTTTCTTGAACTTTTTTGAAAGATTTTATTATTTTTTTTTTTAGAGAGATGGGAAGTAAAGGAGAAATAGAGGGAGAGAAACATCAATATGTGGTTGCTCCTCACATGCTCCCCACTGGGGACTTGACCGGCAACCCAGGCATGCGCCCTGACTGGGAATCTAACCGGCGACCTGTTGGTTCACAGGCCCTCACTCAATACACTGAGCCACACCAGCCAGAGCAGTTTTCTTGAACTTTTATCTACTTCAGAATTATTGGCTCTATAGCCAAATAACTTGACTTCCTAGATCTGCTCCAGCATCCTTAATATGTCTATAAACGGAAACTGAGAAAGGGAGAAAAATAGGAATTTTAGAGCTGGCAATTTTCTTAAGTAATTATTTTAGTAAATTCTGTTTGGCTCTACTCTTTAAATACATAGACAGGCTTTATCGTGTCTCACTTTCTTCACTCCCACCAGGCTCATCAGAGCCAGCATCAGTTTGCTTGGGTTATTGCAACAGCTACCTACGGCCTCCGATCTAATCTCAACACAGATAAAGTGATCCTTTAAAAAAGAAAATCAGAACACGGCATTCTACTAACCCAACCCTTGCAATAACTTTCTGTTTCAGAGTAAAAACCAAAGCCCCTACACTGACTTGCAAGGCTCTCATGACATGGTCCCCTGTTGTTTCTCTAGTTCCTCTGCTACTACTCTCCCCTTTACTCAAAAGCACTGGCGTTCTTGCTGTTCTGGTGAGCCCCTCCTTCAGGCCTTGGCACTTGCATCTACCTGGATCCCACATCCCTCCTACATCCACCCACTCTGCCCCTGACCTTTAAGTCTTTGCCCAAATGTCATCTTCTTAGTAAGGCCTTAACTGACCAACTGACCTCAGCAAAATGCCACCCCTTCTCTGGAACTTTCTATGGCCCTTCACTGCTTTATTTTTCTTTAAACCTTCTTAATACCTTCTAATACATTTTGAAACATGTATTTTGTAAACTTGTCTGCCTCCCCCATTAGGATATGAAGTTCTTGAGGTATGGGGTTTTCTTTCCTGTTTTGTTCACTTCTGTTCCGAGCATCTATTAATAGAATAGTGGCAGACACACAGTAGACACTCAATGAGTACTGAATATGAGTATACTACAGGCATGGTTTACTGTACCTTTTCCCAAGAAAGAAAAGCATTTACCAGCAAATGAAAAATAACTTTGATTCATTGTCAGGTAATTATCTGATGGTAATTTAGATAAAGCAAGCCTCAGAATAAAATTGCAAGTATAAATGATCCAAGTTCTCTCTACAGTTCCCCAAAGCATGAAATTGCTACATAATCAGTTTACCTTTGATAGTAACTTAAGAAATTTGATAATAGTCTCTCTCAGAACCAATATACTTATGACTAAACCTCATTTGTTTCCAACTCTCATTTTCTACTTTATGGATTTAAAGAGTTAAACACACTCATTTGTACAGTATTGGAGGACAAACTGATGGATTCAAAGAGCTAAATGAAACTATTGGTCAACTGACTGTAAACAACTCGATTCTACACCGTAGTCATAAGTAGAATTGTTATCTTCCTAACTTCGTTATCTGTTATACTGTCTTCTTCAATCATGAGAGGTTTCCACCTGTTTGTTTTCAATAGCTCCATTATCTCTTTCTACAAGTAAACTTTGAAAAAAAATCCTTTCAATGACTGCTTGCCAACTGAAGCAGCCAGATCTGCAATAATTCACTAACCTGGTCTAACCAAATTTGTCTGCCTTTGTTTGAGGGGTTAAACTTGCTGATTGCAATCTCCAGGGAGAAGGCCCAATCTTGTTTCTTATACAATGTCCTCTTTCCCACTCAGAATTACCAGTCTCTTCTTTTTGCCTATATTCATATGAAACCTATACATTCAAGTACTCCTATTCCTGAGCGATCTTGCAGTCTTTTCACTGATAAGCTGTTCATATGACACAGCTTCTTAGTTTGTTGTCTAGTTACTTATCATTTATTTTGGCCCATTTCTTGCTATTGGATTGAAACTGAGAGCTGCATGTGTAGCACATATAAAAGGTTATTTATCCTTGAAACACAAACATGTGACACTCACATGAACTATGAACCTGATGAAGTATGTTGAAAACAAATAAGTCAGTAGTGAACAGTTTGTTGGGTGTACAATCAGCCAGGTGCTTACTATACCACCTCATTAGGAGTGGGGAGCAGAGAATGAATCAATAGGGAAGCAGGTGTCACTGATTTCCCAAACACACTTTCATTCTGGAGGAAAGCAGTGGGAACCTGGTGTTTCTGCTTTTAGTTTGTGAGTGGTCTTCACCAGGCGGTTCGTCCCAGTGTTGCAGGTTCTTAAAGCTACACCCACTAAGCAAAGAAGGCCAGGCAAAGCTGTACTCACACACTTCGTGCTGTTCCAACTATTCCCTCATTTGTCTAACAACTAGTTATTGAGTGTCTGCCATATGGGCAGTGATTCAATAGAACTTTAAAATAAAATGGAGGTGATGGACAGTGAATAAATAAACTAACAGTGGTAGGTATTAATAAAAGCTGTGATGAAAATAAAAAAGTTCTCCAGGAAATGACATTTAAACAAAAATTAAATACAAGAAGGTTGAAATACTTCAGTATCAATATCCTCAGGGTGAAATGAATGATCTTTATACTTTCTCAGCTTTAAGCCTCACACAGCAACCTGAATAAGAAGGACTAGATTAATCACCAGCATAAGCATCTGTTGTGTGCAGAATGTTTATTAGGGAATGTGAGGACACAAATGCACAGTTTGTAAATCCCTGAAGAAAATATATTTTATAAATTATGCATTATTTGAGTACCATAGAGAAAATAGAGTTAAGTGGTTAACTCGAACTATGTATATACATATCAAAAATTGATTAAAAAGGGAGAAGTTCACTCTATCAACTAATTGTATCAACAGTACTAAAGTGGTCCTTTGGTACATTTGTTTTTCTACTGAATTTATAATTTAGTTTGATATTAAAAATAGCTTTCAAGCATATGCAACTTGTTACACAAAAGTTTTTTATGTAAATAAAATATATTTTGCAATATGAGAAATTTAGTTTATACATAAAAAGAAGACTGAGGCAGTAATTAGATACTGAGGCAGATCCTTCTCGGTTTTGAGTTCCTCACCTATTTTATAATAAGATGGGTGAAAAAAGTACTTTTATAAGTGGGACTGTACTATCCAAGCTAAGGGACATGATAAAATACTATATTACCCATTCCATATGAGACTATGAAAGGTAGGTCTACGTGATAACCTAAAATATTAAAGTACTTAAGAGAGAGTTGGGGGCAGAGGGAATATACACACACACCTTCAAGTTACAAAAATATAACTATTTCAATAACAATTAGCATTTTCCGTATGGTATAAAAAATAAAGAAAATGAAAATAGTTTTTAAAAATGACTTCACCTGTTCTGAACTAATAAAACACTATACTAATATATAGACTGTTTATGCTTAACTTCACCCATAAACAACCATCCTTTTGGGACAAGTAGGTCTTGTCCTCTTAGGGCAGTGATCTAAGGTCCATTCTGAGGAGGAAGAGAAGTGATGTGTGGGTAACAATGCTTTGCTCATGTAATCCTTTGCGTTGGTGGTATTAAATGGTCATGGTTATCGAACAAATGCGGAAGTTATTGGTAGAAGATTCGTGAGGATGATTTGAGTTAGAAATGGGTAACAAAGGCAGAATTATTATCTCAGAAAACATTCCTGTGTTTTGTAGGAAGCAAGGCTCAAATCTGTTCTAATGGACACTTCTTAACTTTCCTGGGCATAACGCACCCCTTTGATGATCTGGCAAAAGCACTGAGAGTGCTCCCCAGAAAAATCCATGTAGGCAGGTTCACTCAATTTTATACAACTTTTTACCCTAAGGGATTCACAGACTTCCATGAAGACCCCTCAGGAGAAAAACATCACCTATGTTGCACATTAAAGACAATTACCTAATATTAAAGCTGTATATTAAATCAAATGTTCAAAGATAAATGTTGGTTATAGACAGGACTACAATGGAGAGGATGGTATGTGCTGGAGCATTTCAGTGATAAATGACAATTCAACAGGGGTTAGCACAGTGACGGAATTCCTGAGCCAAGGTGGGTAAATACTGACGCTGTCACAAACATCATTTCTACCAGGGATATATTTAAGATGTTTGAAAAAGAACTCTGAACAATGAATTAACAACTGTAGAAAGCACATCAAATTTAAGAATTAATAATTTTCAGCCTGGTTTTGGGAAGGGAAAGGAGGGAGCCACTATGCTCTGAATGTTTGCATCTTCCCAAAGATATGGTATTAGGATATGGGGAAGTGAGTAGGTCATGAGGGCAGAGCCCTTTCAAATGTGATTAGTGTCCTTGTAAAAACAGGCGGAGAAGGTTCCCTTCTATCTCCCATCTTGTGAGGTTCCTAGTGAGAGGACAGCCATGCACGAGGAAGTGGGCCCTCGCCAGGCATCGAATCTGCCAGCAAAATATGTATCTGAACTTCCCAGTGAAATAAATGTTTGTATGCTTTCCAAATAAACAAATGTTTGTGGTTTAGATGCCACCAGGTTATGGTATTTTTGCCATAGAGCAGCCATAACTAAGACAGGAGCTAACTGTTGAGTGCCTACCGGAATGCAGGAGCTTTGCAAATTGATTCAGCAAGACTCAAAACATACCTTATAAGCTACAAGTGTTTTACCTATGTTATAAATGAGGAGATTATTGTTCAGAAACGTTAAGTGACCCACTCATGGTCACATGCTAAGTGGTGGACAAAGCGGCCCAGGTCTGGGCCAAAGTTGGTACCTCTCTGTCACATGGCACTGCATTTTACAAGGCAAGGGTTTTTGGAACATTTTCCTACCTTCAGAAGTTCTCCCTTAGAAACAGATTTCCAACTTAAATTATATTGATAAAAATATTTAAAAATGTAGTTTACCTTAAGTTTTGTCAGATAGCAAAGTCCCTGAATCTTAAAACTGCAACCTTAGTGAAATTGCTCAGCATAAGTTTTGTCACTGATTTTTCAAATAAGAATTGAATCTGAGCAATATGGTCACATGAGGGGCTTATTTTACTTAATACCTATTATATACTTTTGCTGAACAACTATTTTAATGTCTTATTTTTCAGTGTATTTACCAAAGCTCATCTTTGGACTTGCAATTACAGAAGACCTTGGAGGTTATCTGAGCAAAATAACCTTCATTACAAAATATAAAGACATAAATTTATCCGAATGCACACATGCACAAAAATACACAAATGAATATTAAAATTAAAATGGATAAAATGAAAATACAAGACATTTGAAGAGTTTTCAAATTCATGTATGTTTATTAAACTTTCTGGACAACTAAAGTTAACTAGTTGGGTTCCTAAGAGGAAATCCTGCCACTGGTGAAAATGATAAGACTTAAGGAAACATTTGACACGGTGTGAAGCACTATAACTTCTCCACTCTTCAGATGGCATAACCCTGCATGTCAATGGAAACTAAGGCTGATTTGGATGATGAGAAATACCATAATACTCACTGTACTCCTTTATTTTCTGAAGTTCCCTTAAACATATCTAGTACCCATCCAACAAACTGGATATATTGATTTGAAACTGCTTGCACATCATATGTTCCTTAATACCCCAATATTTGACAAGATTGGTTCTAAAATGTAAAATTCATAATTGTACCTTTTTTCTTTTTTTTTAAGATTTTTTATTTATTTATTTTTAGAGAGGGAAGGGAGGGAGAAAGAGAGAGAGAGAAACATCAATCTGTGGTTGCTGGGGGACATGGCCTGCAACCTAGGCATGTGCCCTGACTGGGAATTGAACCTGCGATGCCTGGTTTGCAGCCCGCGCTCAATCCACTGAGCTACACCAGCCAGGGTACCTTTTTACTTAATGGTGTCTAAGCTACTGAAGTTCATCTACCTTTTACAAATTCTAAATTATATCCATAAGGTCATGTTAGATCAGATTCCTAAGCTTTTAAGCACATATAGCTTAACACTAGTTTCAAATTTACAAAAATAAAACCCACAAACTGCAGAAGTGTCAATGATCTAGGACAGACCTTTCTTGTTCAAAGCAAAACACAGTGCCAGACAAGTTTCACCTCATTCCATCACTACAAAAGCTACTTATTTCAACACATATAAACAGGACATGATAAATACCTAAATTTAACTGAATTTCATCTTTTAAAATAGAGCTTTTCCAAGAAAATCAAAGTAGGATTCTATTTTTTCTAAACAGTTTATAAACTACATTAAAACCTTTGTGCCTTGAAGGTGATACCCCTTGAAGTGCAAAACTGTCCCTGTGTTTCTAATTCTGTCAGGTTTCAGCCAGCGTTCCTGCTGTCACACACGTCCAGCAAAGGAGTGTTAGAAAGTTTGATATGTTGTTATTGGTGAAGAAATGTTTTGACTATCATCAAGTATCTGAACACTGAGTGTTTCTGGCCCTGGACACCAAGCTATACCTTCCATGGTTTACAGGTGAAATAGGGTCGTGTTGTTGGTGCTCTGCGAGCCTAATGATTCCTAAGAACGTGCATGAAGTGAGCAAATGGGATAGAAACATGGCATTACTGATTGTACTGATTATGTGCTATGTGATTATTCTTGCTACTTCCCAGCCTTGTCAGAGCCCTGATGACTTTGTGGCTGCCACTTCTCCAGGACATATCGTGATTGGAGGTTTGTTTGCCATTCATGATAAAATGCTGTCCTCAGAAGACTATCCCAGACGACCAGACATCCGGAAGTGTGTTGGGTGAGTAAAGCCTTAAAGAACACAGTCAAATTTCCAAGTATATAAATATGTACTTATACTGACATCTAATTCGTTTTCATAAAATTTAAACTCTCATATTTTTAAGCTGACACAGTCTTGCTCTACTTTCCTAAAAGAGAGATACATCAGTGGCATATGCATAACTAACTTCCAAGTGTAGAAACAATGAATGTTTTTCTTAATATATTTATATATATTTTACCTAAAAAAAACCCTGAAGTCACTTGAGAAAACCAGTAAGATGACATCGTACTCTGTCCACAACATGCATACATAACATGTTCATGTTTCTAGCACTCACAACATGCATTTTGTTTTAAACATGGATCTGTTATTTAATTATTTGTTTAAAATAAACTACATTTAAATTTTTCTCTACACTGCCATTTTTGTCAACACTATTTATTTCCTTCTTGAGAAAAATCTAATTCTTTTATGAGAAATTAAGGCCCTACCTCTAGTCAAAGTGCTCCTTCCTCGAGAAACACTTTACATACATGGTGAAAGCTGGACGATAAGCAAGACATCAGGCACCGTGTAGTATGGGGAGGGAAAGCGGGGTAGAGGAAATAACAAATGAATTTTCTTTAAAGAGAGCAGGATAGTTAAATTTGAATTTTAGTTTCAGGACAAACTAGTTTTGTAGACAGAAAATTGCTTAAACTCTTTGAGTTCCGAATTCCAATGTTCTCATCTGTAAAATAAGGGGCCAGAGAACTTCTAAGGGTGCACGTGGCATCAGCCTTGGTAGCTATGGCAGTGTGACCCCAATGCTTCTTTTAACTCTAACATTCCAATCTCTATCTTGATGCTTTTGTGTGTAAATTTTATCTCCTCTTTTCCCCTTTTTTCTATCAAAACCTTGCTTAATGTTTTATACCAACTATACTTAAATTTTTTTAAAAAAGTATTTACCAAGCCCTGTAAGAATGCTTTCAGATAAAATATGATCCTATATCACTGAAGATCCTTCCTGGCATTCTGCTCAAAAGTCGGACATGCTGAACTACTGTCATCATAATTATTGATTATCAAGAATAGCAGGAGACAGCATTGGCCAGTGTGGCTCAGTTGGTTGGAACATCATCCCCATATGTGAAATTGGGGGTTCAATTCCTGTTCAAGGCACATACCTAGGTTGAGAGTTTGATCCCCAGTCAGAGTCCATACAGGGGGCAATCAATGTTTCTTTCTCACATTGATATTTCTCTCTCTCCCCTTTCCTTTCTCTTTAAAATCAATAAACATATTTTTAAAAATTAAAAAGAGAAGAATAGCAGGGGACATCCCAAAATAATTAATAAAGATTTTCAGAGCACTAAACTGGTACCCAAAGAATGACTACAGATTTGAGACCCACATCTTAGGCCAGTAATTAAGAATGGAAAACACTAAAGAATGATTTGATCTAATAAGCAAATTTATTACAGAAAATAAATCACTAACTGGAACATCCTTTCGCCTTCTTGTCACTCCTTGAGAAAAATATTCATTCAACGTTAAACAACTATTTATTAAATGCCTATGTCAACAAGGCCCAATTCCAGGCACTGGGGCTGTTGAGGTAAATGCACCAAAGAGGTTCTGTCGCTCATGGAACTAACATGTGGGGTACTCTGAACATACTATGCATTTTAATAGGCAGACAATTCCTTACTTTAACCTTCCTTCTTTGTGTCTTTAAATTAAAACTTAAGGCAAATTTGCTAAACTTCAAATATAGATAATTCACAATGACAAATAATATTATTCAAATAGTTTTATTTAATTTTTCATAACTCAATGAAGTAAAAAGAAACTGTAGAACAGCAAAAGCCTGAACAATAATATCTCCCTTTATTCATGTAAAAACATTATTGAACCTTTACTATGTTTTAGGCTGTGTTTGTAAATTTTTGTATACAGTGGTGGATGAAAGTAAATCAGTAATCAAACAACTCAGTGCTCTGGAATAGTCACAAATCTAGGAGTCAATCAGAAAAGTCCCTTTGAAATAGGAAATAGCTATGTCTTGCAACTAAAATAGTCTACTGTATCGAGGAGAAGGCTACTGGGATTTTATTCAGAGCCTGTCTGGTAAGTTATTTTTAAGAGACATTAATCTGGTTCTCAACTACAACAGATTAGAATCAGAAAATTAAAAGATAGCCTTCTGAATCTAAAGAGCAGGTGCTTGGACAGAAA
Organism: Tonatia bakeri; assembly: GCA_004024845.1. Classification (NCBI taxonomy): domain Eukaryota; kingdom Metazoa; phylum Chordata; class Mammalia; order Chiroptera; family Phyllostomidae; genus Tonatia; species Tonatia bakeri. Next base: position 101,412 of record PVIA01002341.1, on the reverse strand, counting down.
TAAAATGCTGACATTTAACTTCAAAAAGAAAAAAATCAAGCACATCTTCATACTGCAGAATATTAAACTGAGTGTTCAAAACTATCCCAAAATTCATTAAGACAAGGTTAAATCCTGTTCCACAGAATCCACTTGAGAAACTATGGGTTTTTATATACCTTTAAGAAGGGTTTCCATCAATTTTTTTAAATAAATAAGTTTAGACCTTTTAAGGATAAGCTTCATTGATCCAGAAATTGTCTATTTTGAGGCAGAGATATGGATAAAATGAGATACCACCTTGTCTGTAGAAAAGTTATATTCTGATTTCAAAAAATACTTGTTTCTCAACAGGTTTGAAATATCAACTTTTCTTCAAATGCTTGCCATGATACACAGCATCGAGATGATCAATGATTCAACGTTATTGTCTGGAGTCAAACTGGGGTACGAAATCTATGACACTTGCACAGAAGTCACAGTGGCAATGGCAGCTGCTCTGAGGTTTCTTTCCAAGTTCAACTGCTCGAGAGAAATTGTGGAGTTTAAGTGTGACTATTCTAGCTACATGCCAAGGGTTAAGGCTGTCATAGGGGCTGGCTACTCAGAAATAAGCATGGCTGTCTCCAGGATATTGACTTTACAGCTCATGCCACAGGTAGGTTTTGTTCTACTGCCTTACTTTGGGTTTGACTATATTCCTTATTGTGAAAGGTCAGGGTAACCTAGTAAACTAGTTAGGAATTTGCTTTAACTTTCCTTTCTTTACATTAAAAAAAGCATGTTCCCTATATGGCTCAGATAGTGGACAAAGTGGTAAGGGGGAAGTCATTTCTCAATCTGTCATGTCTGGTTTCTGACAGTTTTTAGCATGATTTGGACCAGACACAAACATCTGAAGACCTCAACTGCCTTGTTTCTGAAATAACATCAGTCAGGTGCTATGAAGAAAACAGGAGGGAAAGTGAGAAGGGAAATGGAGGTCAAAGAAGAATTCTCAAGGACATGATGTTTAGCTTGAAATTTGAATGAGAAGCAGCAGCCACGGGCAGATGAAAGAGGGAAGCACAGTATCTAGGGTGAAAAAAAGCAGCAAGTACATAGCTAGCATGTCCAAAGAATAACAAAAAGGTCTATGTGGCTAGATTAGTTGAGCAGAACTGAGCATGGTAAGAGATGCATTTGTTGAGAAAGACGCAAAGGCCAGTCATGTAGCATCTTGTAAGCTGTGGTACGATTTGCAGTTGCTCCGAGTATGATGAGAAGGCATTGAGCACAAACTGTGGAACTACATATCTCTGTAATGCAAGCCAATTACCAGAAAGTAAACAAAAGTATCTCTAAAAAAAACAAAATAGATTTTATATAGCACTGCAATAAATTCTTGCACATTACTCAAAGTCAAGCAAGTCCCGTTGACTTGAGTTTTGAGCTACTCACCTTCATATCACACCACTTTAAAATTTGATAGGTCATTGTTTTCTAAGCTCAAGGAAGATTAGAAGCCAAATGTTAGAAAATAAAAGGGCTTATAGTCAGATAATCAAGAAATGACCAGTCTGATAGAAGCGAAACTATAAACATGCACAAGAATTCAAAATATGTAACTTTCTGGAGCTAGTGTTAATAAGTGCTTATACCCATGAAAGACTATGGAGTTCCATTGTGTTAAGGCCTAATGAAATTGATAACAAAAAGTTTAAATCCAAAATGATAAAGCAAAAATATTATTCCCCCAAATATCTCAGAGATAAGGCTTTGGCTCAAAATTTCTAGACTATGTATAGTACTAGTTAGGTGATAAGTAAGCTAAGTAGATTCTTTTGACAATAATGTTTAATGTAAAAATATAATTTCCATGATACACAACATGAAAAAAAAGGGGACCCTCCATAGGGGGGTCTACTGATTTTCTAGAACCCCAGCTCTCACAGCATAGGTGGGTGTGGTGATGCCAGGTACTGAGGGGAACTAAGGTTTAATGAAGGTCCACCGTGGCTAATGTCCATTTAAATTCTCTCCTATAATCTTCACGAGAACCCTAGGTAAAGAAATGTTAACTAATTTCACCAAATTTACTTAAGTACAGAGTCCGACTCCAGAGACTACTTTTTCCACTGTACCATGTGGCTGCTCTAAATAGTGAAAATAATCATAATCATTATTATTAGCATTCACCAAGCAAGTGACACAGAGCAATTGTAGCATAATAGGTCATAATTCTCACTAGACTAAATTAGTGTCTGCATTATATAATATTCCCAGACGATTCAGCTGCACATCAGTCTGAGATGCTCTCATTGACAAGACCCTCCTGGTGGATCCTTCACCATCCCCCCAGTCTCATTGCCTCTACTTTCTATAAAAGACTCTACTTGTAAATGAGGCAAAGCGTTGTACACATCAAGGGGATCTCCCCAAGTGCTGATGTTTGACTAGATCAAAGCTCAGAAAACTATAGCCTGCAGTCCAAATGTGGCTCTCAATCTCTTAAGCTGTTGAGCTAAAAATGATTTATATATATATATGTTAAGTATTGTAACAAAAAAGGGAGAATATATGACAGAGTCCATATGTGACCAACAAAGCTGAAACTATTTTGTATCTGGTCCATTAGAGAAAAAGTTTGCTGACTTCTGAACTGGATGAGTTTTTGGCTGAGTGATTTATTTCATCTAAAATGAAAATTACCCAAGTTGTAAGTTAAACAAAATTTTGAACATACTAAGTATTCCAAAATGCAATTTGCTTATTTGACTCACTGCATTTTTCCTGTATTTAGCTCTGAGTATTTAAATAGCGTCCACTCTTGGCTCTGACCTGTGATGTAGCAGTGTACATAAAGAGATAAGAGAGAGCCTGGGCCCTCAAAGAGCTTGTCCTATAGACAATAAGGAGTGATTGGAGAGCAATGACTCTAAACTGCTACTAAATAGCATGATTTAAGTTATGTGGGGTTCATTGAAAGGGAAGGATGGAAAGGACCAGAGAACTTTTAAAGGGTTATGAAAACTCACCGACATCCAAGAGAGGGACACATGTTATGAAGAGCCGTCTGGAGCTCGTCAACCCCATAACTAAAAGATACTGTCAATTTCCAGGTGAGTTATGAATCAACGGCAGAAATCCTAAGTGACAAAATTCGCTTTCCTTCATTTTTACGGACGGTGCCCAGTGACTTCTATCAAACCAAAGCAATGGCCCACCTGATTCAGAAGTCCGGATGGAACTGGGTCGGCATCATAACCACAGATGATGACTATGGACGACTGGCTCTCAACACTTTCGCGATTCAGACCATGGCAAATAATGTGTGCATAGCCTTCAAAGAAGTCATCCCAGCCTTCCTCGCAGATGACACCATTGAAGTCAGGATCAATCAGACACTTGAGAAAATCATAGCAGAAACACACGTTAATGTCATTGTGGTGTTTCTGAGTCAATTCCATGTTTTCAATCTCTTCAGTAAAGCCATCGAAAGAAATGTAAACAAGGTCTGGATTGCTAGTGATAATTGGTCAACTGCTACCAAGATTACCACCATTCCTAATGTCCAAAGGATTGGCAAAGTTGTGGGGTTTTCCTTTAGAAAAGGGAATGTGTCCTCTTTCCGGTCCTTTGTTCAAAACCTGCATATGTTTCCCAGGGATCATAACAAACCCTTAAATGAATATGTTAGGCTCGTGTCTGCCTGTGCTCACGTCCAGGACAGTGATTTCAGCCAATGCATTTCCGACCACTCTCAGGGGACTTTGGCCTACAAGGCTCACAAGGACACAGGCAGGAACTTCTCCCTGAGAGATGACGTCCTGTGGGATTACACCGAGCCGGGACTCGTTCACAGTATTCAGCTAGCCGTGTTTGCCCTCGGTCATGCCCTTCGGGACCTGTGCCAGGCTCGAGACTGTCAGAAGCCCAACGCCTTTCAGCCATGGGAGGTACTAACTCATACCCCCGAGAAAATTCCCCTACCATAATCTCTTCCATTTCTTTCACTGGTTTAATTTGCAGAGTTACAGAAACTGCTCTTAATATTCCTTTTATTAGTAGACACCTTCAGTGTTTGATAACCTGCTTCTCCATTAGCTTTTTGTTCTTGAGGATAATAGAGCAGTCAGTTTACCTTCACCTACTACTCTGACCCACCAAACTTGTGTTTCTTTTTATTTCGTAGAAAATTCTGTTGATAGTGCTATTTTCCTTGAGTTCATCGATTTGTATCTGATCTACAGTTGTTTAAGGCTTCGTAATTACCTCCTTTAATGCTCTTAAACAAACACAAGACCAGGCAGGCTTAATGATTCTTTTTATAATTACTAAATATTATGGATGAGAAAACTAAGCTACGAAGTGCCAGAAATGTGATTCTAGTCTGGATCTTCGCTCTCCATGCCTTTCCCTTTCATGGTGTCTCTGGTGGCGTGTAGTCTCAAAGCCTCCAGTTATGACTCTTATCTAGGGCGGTCTCTCTAGGACTCCAGTCTCCTTCCAATGACTGTTCGTAGGTCACTCATAACAATCCCCATGATATCTCAGTTCACTAATTTTGTGTAAAAGAAGACTATCCCTTTTTCTCTTTGATTAGTTTGTATAAACTCAAAGCTTAAGGTGGCCCTATTTAGTGAAAATCTTCCATTGTGTTTTAAATGTCCCTGAAAAAAAAGTCACCCAAAAGCAAATTGCTGTTTTATATGATGATAAATTTTACTCATCAAGAATAAAGTACTCAATAATGTGTATTCAAAGCCAAACTTATCTGCCTTGAGGCAGAATCATGTTCCAAAAATATATTTGTTTTAAATTTGTGAGGGAAAAGAAGGTGGAAGGTATTCCGTTCTTCTGATCTTACAAATGGAAATCCAGGACAAGCTCTTTCTACTTTTGTAATTTTTACTTTAAACACCTGTAAACACAAGCTCCAAGGTCGGAGGTGATCAGCTTACGTTTGTGAGGATCATGTGATGGTCACGGGGTGTTTCAGATTGGTCACTTTAAATCTAGTCTTCACCTTGGAAATGCAAAACACAAAACCTAATGAAGAGGTAAGATTAGAAATTAGGATCTTTTAAAAATTAGAACTCTATTTTTTAAATACATATTTATGTGCCTAGTAATTGTAAGATGTCTGTTTGAAAGCATACTCTTTGTAGTATAAGACTTTTAATACGGGATTGGTAAAAACTATAAATTAAGTGGACACCATAATGAAACCACAACATAGAATTTTAGAAGTGAGAGACTGAGAAAGAGTAATGGAGAGAAAATAGGCCAGCATAGAGACAGGTTAAATGGGAGGAGATAGAACAAGCCTGGTAAGGAAAGAGAAACACGAATAACAAGAGCTGTTTATCCCCTCAAAATCTGGAAAAGTACTTTCAATCAGGAATAAATCTCAAACATTGTGAGGAGAAGACTGGAGATAGTATAATATAAGCAGAGTCTGCTAAAATGTTTTATTTAAACACTAGAAGCCCAGGGTCATCCTTTATGTTCCAGGGAGTCTGTTTATCTAGAAACAAACAGGAACAGTTTGGAAAGGAGGAAGAGGGGAGTGACTAGTTCCTTTCATCATGATGTGAGTGAGCTATATCTGTGCCGTATTCAGTAGGACAAATAATGTAAATAATTTTATCTATGAGAGAATATCCATAGACATTGAATTTAAAAGATCAGCAACATGTAGAATCACTATCAAAGATATACTCCTGAAGATTATTTTGTCCCCTGGCAAAATCTGCTAATACTTAAATGATAGTTTCTGTATGATTTCAGATTCAAGTGAATTTAGAGAATTTAGTTTTTCCAAATATTTGAGGATAATCCTTACTTTGGCTCCATCTGTGGTGATATCCATGATCAGTATTCAGGGACAGCACGATCAGGGACTTTGGCTTTCTTTTTTATTTCGTTTTTCTTTGGTGACATACAAGATAGTCAGTGAGTATGTGGGGTGAGAATGTCTGACAGTCAAACTTCTGTAAGGGCATTGATTTAGCACATACTTGTTGGATGTCTCAAGGTTCCGGGCACTGTGCTGAGTGCTAAAAATATTATAGAAACTGAGACCATTTTATCCCTAAAGGACTCATCTGTCTAGTGAGGAGTACAATCGAACAGTGAGGCAGCTGACTACAATGCAGGGTGGTGCTCAATGACAATGGTGCATATAAAATACAATTTGGCAGAGAAGCACGTAACTGAGGCAACTGATGTGGTATTAGTCACTGAGAGAACTTCCTCAAAGATCATGACACCTCTGAGGAAAATGATGGCTGGGTAGAAGTTAGCCAGGCAGAAATGCTCCAGTAAAGTCCCAGAAGGGAGAGATCGCATGGTGTCTTCAGGAAGCAGAAAATAGCACCATAAAACTGGAGTCTTCTGTGGAAAGTAGAGGCAAATGAGACTGGTGATGGGGAGGGGCATGTCTGTGAAGGATCCATCAGGAGGGTTTGTCAATTAGACCATCTCAAACTTTGACGTGCAGTTGTATTATCTGGAAGTATTATTACAATGCAGATACTAATGCAGGAGTTCCAGGGGAGAAGTGAAAATCTGTAGTTCTCACATGCTCTCAGATGCTACCAATACTGCTGATACAGGGACCACTCTTCAGATAAAAATATCTGCAACACATATTTAGTTTTGGATGTGGTAGAACCAAGGGGAGCCAATTTGAGACACTTTTAGACAGGAGAGTGATGTGATCTGCTTTCCAGTATAGAAATAGCATTCTCACTGCAGGGTGCATTGATAGAGGAACATAGGACTAAAGGGAGAAAGGCCAATTTGGCAATCCAGGATAAGATAAGGATGTGACAAGTACTACAAGTACAAGTACTACAAGTACTTAATTGTACTACAAGTATGACAATGAGGATAGAAAGACATACACAGATGAGGCAAAATACATTTACAAATGTTATGGAAAATAATACAATAATTAATAAATAATAATATAAGAATCAACTCTATGTTCCACGTACTCACAACCGTAAACCTACTTCTGCTCCACCCTGTACTTGGAACATCCATATATTTAAGAGGAAGGATGAAGAGGGCGTTTGAAGAGAAACTGTAGGTAAAGGATGATAGATAGAAGCAAAGATGCTGCAAATCATTTGAAAATTTGGGTAACTGGTGCCATTTGTTGAGACGAAAACACAGTGAAAAGGGGAGGTCTAGGTGGAGCAGGAAATAGTAAGCACTCTATTTTGAAAATTAAAAAACCTATGGGACATCCTAGTATAGCAATGGTGGTAGGATATTAGTCCAGAAGTCAGAAGAGACGTGTTAAAAGAAAAGAGTGATTTTAGAGTGATTAGGCAAATGATAACTAAAAAAATTTAGGGCCACCTATACTAGACACTGACATACATCATTTATAATTTTTATATTAGGACTCATATGCTTTACTCTCCACCTGAAAGACGTGACAAGAGGAAGTGTTATTGGTGACTGAGACTTGCAATAGTACAGAGATGGAGGGGACCTCAGCAATAAGGGTCTGGCCCATGGGCACCCACAGAGTTAGTAGTGCACTGTCCCAGCCTTTGTCCAGTGGGCTACTCACTATATCACAGACAACTTCACAAAAGAAAAACAAAAACATAGGTTGGATATCAGAGATACAAGGCTGTTTCCTCTGCTATTCTGTAAACTCCTCACAGAGATACCTCTTTTCATAAGCACAGCAGGCTCGCGGAGACAGAGCGAACATCAGAGCAGCTGGGAAAGTGGGAAACATCAACCACACCGGCTTAGCTGGTGTGGCCTCCTGGGACTTTGTTCTCAAAAGCAGGTCATTAGCATACAGCGGTGAATCAGCTGATAATGGAAATGCAAATCCTACCCTCTAAACTTTTCGGTGCCAGTTTATAGGGAATTTTAGAGGCTCGATGAAAAATAAATAAATAAGTGGTGGGAAAGGCATTTAGTAGCTTAATAACTGGAGCATTAATGCTTAAATTCTGCCTCGATGCAGAGCAAATGTGCTCTTATATTTAACTAGTATTGAATGCACTGTTTTATTTGCCTCCACCCCCTTTCCTGTAAGAACAAGTATCGAATTGCACTAGTTTATTTACATCTTCCAATGTTATCATTATTTACAGAACGTATATGTGTCAGAACTTTACCCTGTAAAACCTGATTAAATGCTGGAAAAAAACAGGTGGCAGTTATAGTTCAAACATAAGGGTAGAAAAGAACATGCTCCCTAAGAACTGAGTTACTGGGGCTTATGTGTGTGAATTGCTTAACCAGGAACAGGAGAAAAATCAATACAGAAGTAGAGGTGGGAACACTGACAGCAGGCCCTCACTTATCCTTTTATTTTTATTCCCTCCATTTTTTTTTCTTCCATGGATTTGCTAAAATAAGATTTGTTTTTGGTTAGTTTCACCAGATTAGATCTAATATCTGCTTCTTTAATGTAATGGTAATTAATTTACATTCATTACACTAATTTACATTCATTACAAGAACTGTGAAATCTATGATGCCTTATAATATCAATATACTTAGAAAGTTTACTAAAGTGACATTTGGTCATTGACATGACTGTCATAGCTAATATATTTACCTTAAAATATAACTTGATTTTTTTCTATTGACAAAAAAAAATATGGAAGAAAGAAGCATTCATAAAAGATTAACAGAAAAGGAATAAAATAAGAATAATTCCATTACAACAGAACAATTTTTGCCTCATTTCATAGATGTTGCACTCAACAAAAGCCACAAGACATCATAGACCTACATACTGAGTGGGTCTGGCGTGTTCGCAGAGGGTATTTACTTAGCCGTGATTAGATATCAAGTAAATGGTGGAGCCAGACTGGCAGCCTGCTTCCCTGCCTCCTCATTCAGTGTTCTTCCTGTGCAGCACAAGCTCAGCATGGCTCCTCGTCTGTCAATAAAACAGTTCCCATTTTAGCTGTATTGCATACGAGTGCTCACGGGACAAACTGGGTAATGAGACAAGTAATTTTTTATTGTGTTCCTATCCTCTCAATAAAAAAAAAGACATTTTGTGAATTAAATTATAAATAAAGTTCAGAAGTGATTATACTACCCATTCAATCACTGAAGCAGAAGTGAAAACGACTGGAAGTAATAAGATCCAGACCTCCCACAGGGGTAACATAGTATGGACTTAGGGTGGACATTCTTACACCTATCAACTAAACTTCTCTGATGGGAATGCTGCTCAGTACATGCCCAAGAGCAGGGTGTTGTTGTTACCGGACTCTCTCCCAGATTTGTATCTCTGTCCCTTCAGCCTTCATCTGGGGGGCAGTGAGCAGGACAATGACTGGCTTGGGTTACCCATTCAGACTGGGTCAATGACCCAGGCCAACTGTGACTCCAGAAGGAAAAGATGCAAATGATAATGGGACAAAAATATAGTAAAAATGAACTATTAAAAAGGATACATTTTCCTGCCCTCCATAGCTCCAATGGCACATAAGTGATTACTTTTGAGTCAGAAAGAAAAAATAGTGAGAAGACTTTGAATTAATATAATGTTAGGTGCAATGGAAAGACCACAAAATGAAAGTCAAAATGTGTGTCCCCTGATGGCACCCTTTGGCGGAGGGTCCTCATGTAAGAAAACAGGAAGATGATCCCTGCTCAACGTGCTTCACCAAGTTGTTATGGCATAAAAGGATATCACAGATTTGAGTATTAGCAAGTAATGTATGAATATCAGGTGACATTATTAGTTGACAGATTCAAAGTATATTTATTTGCACAATATCCCCATTCACTAATAACAAGCATCAACAGATATGAAGATAGCCTTTATTAGCACTTAATCTGTGCCAGGTACTGGGCTACATTCTTTCCATTCAGAATTATATTTAACCCTCCCAATAACCCTATCAGGTAGATTTCATTTACTTTGTCCTGCAAATGGAGAGCTGAGCTCTAGGGACAAATTATAATTGTCAAGATCACAACACTAATGAGATAGGGAACCAGAATCAGAGCCTAGGCATCGCTCTAGAGGACTCATTCTGAAATTCTGCAGTGTGGGAAAATGAAGATGCCCCGATTTCAACTGTAAGGGCGAGAACAGCTACCTCCCATAAATATTAACTTTCTTTCTCAAATTCACAGAACAAGACCTTGGCAGAGATGAAGCTAGAATTCTCAAATTGTTGCCAGGTACTTAAGAACCTTCACAAGTAGTTGCCACACTCACTGACTCAGATATCTTTTTTCTCATTTTTAAGTGATATTCCTTATAAGACAGTGTTATAATCAATATAATGGATACACTTACAATATTTCTGTTAGTGTTTATTTCTATGATTATTTTTATAGTTACTTGATGTACTGAAAAATGTGACCTTCACGGATGAAGGGAAGCTATTTCATTTCGATGCCCATGGGGATATAAACACTGGATATGATGTTGTGCTCTGGAAGGAGGTCAATGGCCACATGGCTATCACCAGGATGGCACAATATGACCCGAAGCGTGATGTCTTTACTGTCACAAACCAGGACACAAAAAACGAGTTCAGGAATCTTAAGGTAATTCTGTTGTAACTTGCTTTGTAGCCTTCAAATTAATTGGTATCTCAACTGCAAAAGTCCTTGGCCCGAATAGGACCTCTAGTAATCCCATTGCCTGTTTGCTGTCCTCAATTTCTTTTATTAAATTCCACAATCCCCTTGTGTGTTTTCTCCCTTGCACGCGCCCTCAGTTCCCTTGTCCCCTTCTCTCTCTCTTAGTCATTCTCATTTGACCAAAGCAAAATCCTCATTAAAGTCTCTGTGTAATCAGTGTAGCCACCACATAGCTGAATTTGGGCAGGGAACATCTTGCTGGCCATTCTCACTTTAAATTCATGATCTCTGACCTCTAGTGGGCCTTAATGCTGCTGGACAATCAGACTATTACCTTAGTCCATTAATTTGCCCACCTACATACATGGCTATTTTACACTCTCTCTTCTGTTCTCTGACCCTGACACATCTTCCCTATCCTCACTTTCAGCTAACCTTGCTTCCTCTTTCATGAACAAAACTGAAACAATCAGAGAAGAACTCCAGTGCTCTCCTGCCACCACAGCTGTGCCTGTATCCCCACCTTCCACCTGGCACTGTGGATAGCCAAGGTCACCTTCTCCCATTGACCTCTGGATCCCAACCCCTCTCACTTACTCAAGGATATTGCCCTGGCAATTCTCCACTCTCTCCTACATCCTCAGATATTTGCTCTTCTATGTTATCTACATGACGACATAAATATGCTCTTACTCTTCTCTTCTTAGAAAAAGAGAAGAAAATCCTTTTCTCCTCTGTGGTATCCTACTTCCCCCTCCACATGCTGTCCATTCCTCTGTTTCCCTTTAAGACAAAACCCCTTGAAAAAGTTCAGTATATTCACTGACCCCAATTTCTCTCCTCTCATAATTTTTTACTTCTTCCAATCCATCAAAATCTTTTATGTCTAGTTCACCAGTGTTAATAAATCCAAAAATCATCTTATTTACCAGCTAATCATGCACCCCTCTTTGCAATGCTTCAGTTGCTTCCATGACATTTTGGCTTCCTTCCTGCCTCTGGCCACTGTTTCTTGGTCTCATCTGCTGGTTCCTCCTCATTCCCAACTGCCTATAAATATCGGTGTGCCCAGAGCTCAGAATTCTCCTTTATCATTCCCAGTTTTTCTTAGTGATCTCGTCCAGGATCATGGATTTAAACAATGTCATTATATAGAAGACAAATTTTCTCTAAAACTGAGCTCCCACAAGTAGCCCATCTCAATAAGTGACCACTTCCTTCTAGTTGCTCATGGAAAAATCTGGTGCAATCCTTATCACTGCTCTTTCTGTTACATTTCAAATCTAATCCAAGTTTTACTTTCAAACGGGTCCAGAAACCAACACTTTTTGGCCTCTACTCTGTTGCCACCACTGCAACTCCAAGCTACTATCCCCTGTCACCCAGACAAAGACAACAGGTTTCTAACTGCTCTCTGCTTCCACTCTTACCCGCTTCAATGTGTTCTTAAAACAGCAGCCAGAGTAACCCTGCAAAATATAATATTCTGCTCAGAACCCCCCATACACTCTATTTCTCTCAGAGCAAAAGTTAATGCCTTCAAAATACATTACATGACCCGCCACCATACCTCCCCACCTCGTCTCCTACTGCCCTCCCCTTGCTCTCACCCCTTCCTACAACCCCACAGGCTCTCTCTCTCTTGCACTCATACCTTCCCTTCTTCTAGCTGAAGGCCTTCACCTGCTCTTTCCTTTGCCTGTCTATGTGGTTTGTTTTCTTCTTTTCCTAACGTGTTGCCGTCTCAGGGAGTTCATCCTTAGTCACCTTTTTTAAAACTGCAGAGTCAAACTCATACTTCTTAAACACTCTCCTGTCTTTCTTTTTCTTCTTAACACTTACCACTGTCTAGCATTCTATATATTTTGCTTATTTTTGTCACATTCATTGTGAATTTTGTCAACTAGAACTGAAGGTCTACGAGAACATGGATATTTGTGTTTTAAACCCTGCTGTGGTTTCAACAATTAAAATGGCGCCTGGCATATAACAGGAGCTCAAAAAATATGTGCTGGATGAGAGAATAAATGTAGTAATGCTTCAAGCCACTATCCTTGTTCTAATTTCCCTTCTGATGTTTCAGTAACACAAAGAACTGTTTCCTTGAAAGATAGAAATGCAGTTGTCTTTCTGTTCCAAGATTTATCTTTAGACTTTTTAGGAGAGATACTCAGTGAGGAGAGGTGATACAATGACAAATAATTGATTGGTGCCTTCGGTGACTAAATGGAAGGGGATGACCGCCATGAAAAGAGAGACAAGTTTGCCTTTCTGATGGGAGCATCATAAATATGTCAAGGGGGTAGTAGAAACTAACAATACCTGAGATCAGTTAGGTCAGATTTCAAGATCCCTTTGTCAATATGCAGGCTAATTCGACTATCAGCATGTCTGGTGAGTCCAACAGATCAGATAATCCTGAATCTATTGACTTCCCAAAGTTATCGATACTTTAGAATGTCTTTGCTGTCCCTTATGTGGGGGGACACAAGCGACTGTGTTGCTGGGAAGAAAGGTTTCACTTTTGTCCCTGTAATGTTGTCCAGCTTATCTCTGTGTTAAACCCTTTGGTGCTCCCAGAGCATCCTCCGCGAGTGTGGGCATTTCAGGTTCAAAGTTGGCCCTGGAGAAGCCACGAGGCAGTTTTACTGTCTGCAGTATTTTCTATTTTTATAGACTTGTTCACATTTCTTCAGATGACAAACAAGTTTATTACACCATTTTTTAAAAATACCAAAATCTATGTAGTAAATATGTCTTTAAATTAAGTCAAAGTGCCCTGGCTGGCATAGCTCAGTGGATTGAGTGTGGGCTGCTAACCAAAGCATCGCAGGTTCGATTCCCAGTCAGGGCACATGCCTGGGTTGCAGGCCACAGCCCCCAGCAACCGCACATTGTCGTTTCTCTCTCTCTTACTTTCTCCTTCCCTTCCCTCTCTAAAAATAAATAAATAAAATCTTTAAAAAAAATTAAGTCAAAGTTAGTTAGAATAAATCTTTTCAAAATTTATTTGAATTTCTTTTCACTTTGCAGCAAATTCAATCCAAATGTTCCAAGGAATGCAGCCCTGGGCAAATGAAGAAAACCACAAAAAGTCAACATACCTGCTGCTATGAATGTGTGAACTGTCCCGAAAACCACTACACTAATCAGACAGGTAGTTACAGTCCCTGCAACGTGTACAGTGACACACCTGAACCGTCACTCTCAGGTTGATTTTTTCATTTACGTGAATCCTATTTTGGGTTATTTTTTCATTTGCAGGGGAAAAAAGCACCTCATGCTACTGCTAGATTAAATTCCAGTGAAATTTCACTTTATCTTGGATTTTTTCTATTATATTAGTGGACTTGCAACCATTGTATAATGGAGATATGAAAGTCACTTCTCTTCCAAGGGAAAATGTCATCCCCTCAGCTGGATTCCTCTCCAGTGGTTCTTAAAACACTGGCCGTACTCTGTCAGCTGTTAGCTGTGTATCTCTCTCTCTCACACACACACACACACACACACACACACAAACCCCTGACTCGCAGTTGGGGCACAATGACTATAAATGCATACATGCTGAGCTATCTAAACTGAGCGTGCTAGATATCTTTGCATGCACAGAGGTTTGCATACCCTGGAGATCTCATTACTCCTACTGAGAGACAACAGTGAATCCTAAAAAAGAACTTTCTATGAGACAAGGGGATGAACTTGACAGAGATGAGATGCTACTAACTGATTGTTTGCTGAACCTGTTAACAATTTGACAAATCAGAGAAAAATACACAAATTTGAAAATGGAGTGAGGTCAGCAGCCTTCGGAACCCTAAAAGGGGCTATTGGCACTTTCCCTGGAGTTAAACCTATTTTAAAAACATCATATTCCCTTGTTATGGTAGCATTGCTATTCACCCTATAAACACTGAGAACCCCAGAGCCAGAATAGCCCCCAAATGCTTATTCTTTTTTTCTTATTGGCTCGAAGGGGAAGAGTATCCCAATGTAAACATTCCAATATCCATGTTCTGTCATTGTTTTACAAAAATGCCATTTACCCCAAACCGAAATGGGCTTTGCTCCATACATATTTAGGTAATGAGATTAGGGGATGGGAGTTCCAGGCAATATGGTATCTAGCAACTCTCTGACAAGTGGTATAAATAAAAATACCAAGAGAGTATGTAGCATTCATTTCCCATAAAAATGTACAAGAGTTTTTCAAGATACAACCTGGGCTGTCTTTTGATAACCAGGGCAAATTGCTTCCAAGAACAAGTACAAAAGACTGATCACAAATTTGGAGGAAAAGCAAGGAGTTAGGCTAATCTAGAGTGTAGCATCTATTCCTTTCTCCAGTGCCCAGTTGGCCACAGACAAGGCCAATAAATGTTTGCTGAGTAAATAAAATGGCAGACTCTAGTATCAGTGGTTAAGGAAAGACAGGGCAGAATGGATATTTGCAAGGAAATTGATTTGGAAGAGGAGGAGGCTGGGGAGGTAATGAAGTTTATAAATAGAAACACAACCTGACTTTGAGGTTAAGGAGGAAGAGACGTGGGCACCGTATAACGCTTTTTGGAAGTAGCTGGGACCCTATCACTAGGGGCTGGAAGCAGAGAGCAAATGTAACCCCTTCGATATCAACTGTCAGGGCAGCGCCTGCAGTCAGACTGGGCATAAATCATTTCCAACCTTATCACTGCCTGTGTGAGAGGCTCAAGGTTCCTTACCTCCCGGAGGCAAACTAAACTTTAATTCTTATCAGCTGTCATTGATGACAATCTGGTGTTCTCTCTCTTTTAGAGGGCTTTAGGGTGACCCAGTCATACTGTCTCTACTTTAAAAGAACTGCAGCCTTATTTACAACAGCAGCTCCCACAATAGCGAGTGTCTGCTCTATGGCATTTTATAAAACACAAGCGTTTTATAGTTACTATCTCACTGAATGCAGCACCCCAATGAGGCAGAGTCTTTTAAAAAAAAATTGGAAATAGGCTCAGGAAATTTAATTAACTTGTTCAAGATCACAGGAATTATAAGTGATAGAGAGAAGGACTTGAGATATGTCTGATTCTAAAGCCTTTATTCTTAACAGAGCCTCTGAACCGCCAGCTATGACAGCAAGTTCCCAGCAGACTAACATCTAACTTGAGTATATTAATTTCCTAAAGACTCACGGCCTAGCTGGCTTTTTTTTCCCTTTCTCTTTTTTATTCTCCCTCTCTTCATTTGCCCTGGCTTTCTTCCCTTCTCACTTTCTTTGGGTCCCGTGCATGCTTTATTTGAATAAGTAACCATTGTGACAATTATCTATAGCCATTTTCAAGTTAGAACTATTGCTGAGGAGGATGCTATTTATAGCACTCTGGTCAATTGCCTAGTTTAAATGTTTGCGATGTAACTGAATCTCCTCTGTCTTTTAGACATGGATCACTGCCTTTCATGCAACAACGAAACTCATTGGGCCCCTGTAAAGAGCACATCGTGCTTCGAAAAGGAAGTGGAATATCTCAACTGGAATGACTCCTTGGCTATCCTGCTCCTGGCCCTCTCCCTACTGGGAATCATGTTTGTTCTGGCTGTTGGCATAATATTTACAAGAAACCTGAATACACCTGTTGTGAAATCATCCGGGGGATTAATGGTCTGCTACGTGATCCTTCTCTGTCATTTCCTCAACTTTGCCAGTACAGGCTTCTTCGTTGGAGAACCTCAAGACTTCACGTGTAAAACACGGCAGACACTATTTGGTGTGAGCTTTACTCTCTGCATCTCCTGCATTTTGACAAAGTCCCTGAAAATTCTGCTGGCCTTCAGCTTCGATCCCAAGTTGCAGAATTTCCTGAAGTGCATCTATAAGCCAGTCCCCATCATCTTTACTTGCACAGGTATCCAGGTTGTCATTTGCACACTCTGGCTAATCTTTGCAGCCCCTGCTGTGGAAGAAAACGTGTCTTTGCCCAGAGTCATTATCCTGGAATGTGGGGAGGGGTCCCTCCTTGCCTTTGGCACCATGCTGGGCTATATTGCCATCCTGGCCTTCATTTGCTTCATATTTGCCTACAGAGGCAGGAAATTACCTGAGAATTACAATGAAGCCAAATTCATAACATTCGGCATGCTCATTTACTTCATAGCTTGGATCCCATTCATCCCCGTATACACTACCACATTTGGCAAGTATTTGCCAGCTGTGGAGATTATCGTTATTTTAATATCTAACTATGGGATCCTATGTTGCACATTCTTCCCCAAATGTTATGTTATTCTTTGTAAGCAAGATACTAACACAAAATCTGCCTTTCTCAACATGATTTATAGTTACTCTTCCCACAGTGCAGACAGTCTGGCCATGAGTCATGTTTCACTGGTTTCCACTAACAGCAACATCGCCATGGCCACTCCCAGCTCCGGTGGCCAGCCTGCAGCCTGGCAGAAAAGCAAAGATCTTCAGACACCAGCATGTGCACACACACGGAAGGAAAATGCTACAAGTGCATTTAAAACTTGGCCTCGAAAAAGAACTTCAAGTATATGAATGCGTCCTTAAGAGATGGCACGTTCCAGCATAAAATGTTTCTAGGGTCTCTGCATTTAAGATGTACATTTACTTCCCAAGCAAGCATATTCTATGTTTCTTTGCTGTCAGTATTTTCATCAAAATTTGGTTGAACACTCCCGCTCTGTCCAACCATCCGTTTAACAAAGAAGGTAGATTCTTCGACGTGAACCTCACTTCCTATGGCTTCCATCTGCCTCCATCTTGACCTGCTTCCTCACAGGCACATAGTTAAAGGTATCTCTCCTAGTCAAAACTAGCCCATGATGTAGCATTCTCATTCTGTCCTCCACCAGTTCTTTCAAAACTCTTTGTAGGGATCTCTCCTTGTCTCCTGAGCACTGTTACTTTCCCATCTCCACTGCTCAGTCCAGCTGAAGAAGCCTTTGAGCAGCAACTTTGTGCCAGGGGATACTAAATACAAAGGGACAGGAGGATCAAGGCATCATTTCTGACTTCCAGGAGCTCAAAATCCAGGGGGAGACCATCACACACAGACATCTGCATCTCAGCATGGGAATTCTATGATTGTAATCTGTGTGGGACATTGTAACAGTATGGTGAAGTGACACTTAGCCACCCTAGGTGATGATGAAGGTCACATAAAGGATATGATGTATAGGTGATATCCTGAAAGATGAATAAGAGTTAGCTAATCAAAGAAAGTACAAAAAGCTGTTCCAGATAAAGAGGGAGAGCAGGAGCAGCCACAGAAAGTATGTTGAGGGAAGTGCAGTTATTTTGCTATTACTAGAGAGGAGTCCTCCTTTGCATGTAGAGGCCAGGTCATGAATGAATGCCAACGACGAGTTCTTTTATAAGGAGCTTAGGTCTTCATCATGTGGTTAGAAGGCGGCCCTCAGAGTTTCTGGCAGAAAGATGACAAGTTCATAGTTTCATTTTAGGAAGATGGCTCTGAGACAGGGAAGAGGATGTAGCCTGGCTGAGAGAAGACTGGGATCTGCGCCAGGAATAGAAGGGAGAAAATGTGCATGTAATCAAACCATACAGAAGGTGATGATATACTTGAAGGAGCTGGTGAAGGATAAAGTATAGGCTTCTAGTTCGGCTTATTGAAGGGTGCTGTGGAATAAAACTGAGTGTTTGAAAGGACAGTGTCATTGTTGGCTTGTGACCCATTAGTTCTGAAGTCACTGAAATCTAGTTCTTGGTTACATCACTCTGCTGAAATTGTCACAGAAAAGTTGCTTGTGACTTTTTATTGTCAAATTCAATGGTCATTAATGACATCTATGGTATAATTCCTCCTTAATTTTTATCTTCATTCTCATTATATCTTAAAGTTTTCAGTTATCAAAACTCTTCAGTCTGATGTAAAGGCTCTTTTGGTCCTACTCTGACATCCCTGATCTCTTAGTTCTGGCCTGTTGCTGCTGGTATGTCCTCCTTTACTGGACCCTTAAATGTGGGTAGTCCACAGAGTTCCAGCTTCAATCTAAATACCTTTTCTGTCAATACACTCTCTCACTACATTATTAGCCAACTTCATATCTTAACTATGACCAGACCTCCCAAAACCACATGGCCCAGGCCACTCTCTAACCATCCCACCTGCTTATCTCTCTAACACTTCAAAGGCAGTAAGTCTAAAATTCAATTCATTATTTTCTTCTCCCAACTCTTCCTCCGCCTGTTTTCCATTTCTCAGTATGTTGTATCACCTTTGGACTAAGTGGAACCCTGGGATTCATCCTATCCATCCTTGAGGCCACTCTATGCTTCACCCTTGCACATCAGCTCTTTTTTATTTTCTAACTCCTGCACTTTTCCAAAATCTTGCCATGACCCTTATCCCTTTCACTGCTTCCTTAACCCAGGCCTGCATCATCTCTTTCACAGATTGTTGCAGTAGCCTTCTAACTTGACTCTGCTCTCCCAATGTTTCATCCCAAACTACAGAAGTTTTCACTAAACCTTCCACTCATTTCCACTAGATGTATTTATATAACTTAAACACCTCTTTGCATTACTCAGTTGTTTTAAGACCTGCAGTAAATTCTAATTTACTGCTTAGTCTAAATGTATTCACATACAAATATGTTGATAATCTCTCATTCAATGATTAAGGGTATAAAGTATTTCGATGTACGTGCACACGGTAAGAAATGAGTAGTCTGTTTGTGATTTCACTGACTCATTGCTCTGTTGATATGAAAACAGTTTCTCCTATTGACATGAGACCAAAGCTGCAGGAGAGCTTCCAGACTCTTGAGTGTGATCACACAAAGCAGAAATCCCAGTAGTGTTGTGCCAATAGAACAATAAAGGAAATATTGTTTCATAAGAGTTGTCAGTTTTACTACAAGTAGATAGCGCTCAACAATTATTCCAGAAGAAAATGCTACTCAACATAAGAAATTAAGTTCTGAATTTCATGAAGCAAAAACTATATCCATTCCATCATGTGAATCACACAGCTAAGAAAATGACTGTTGTACTTTTCATTTTTCCATTACCTTTTGAGGCTTTTAAAATCAATTGGATTTTAGTTAAATGACTTAACTTACTCTTTTTGGAATGAAATGCTTCCTCTTTTTATTACAAAGGCAATACCTAAATATTTTAAAGAAATAAGAAAATAAAACTAAGGGAAAATAACACACATAAAAGGACCCCAACTGTATAACCAACTAACAATCACTGTTCAGACAGAAACTTTCCCATTGTTCTAGACAGAGAGAGCTGGGGGGACAGGGAAGCATCTAGCGTTCTATAACCGATTGACTCATACAGAGTTACCCTCTGACCCTGCTTGCAGAAACATACACACAAAATTATTTTATTGTTGAAATGCCTGGGTCAGGGAATACTGCATATTGTACCACAGCCTTTATTGGCAGAATGAAATCAGAAAGCACCCAGTCCAAATCATGAGGATCTCAGAGCAAAGTCCAAGTGAAATAGTTATCTGTGAACTCTGGGTTTTAAAAATTCCACCCCCATGTCCTGGCAGGTGTGGCTCAGCTAGTTAGAGTATGGTCCCATAACCAACAGGTTGTGGGTTCAATTCCCAGTCAGGGCACATACCCAAGCTTTCAGTTCAATCCCTGGGTGGGACCATGTATGAAAAGGCAGCCAACAGATGCTCTTCCACACTGATGTTCCCCTCTTGCTCTCTTCCCCTCTCTCTAAAAGCAATGAAAAAAAAATGCCCTTGTGTGAGAATTTTTTAAATTTTTAAAAAGTTCAGAAGCCTACCCCCCAAATTCACATTTAAAATAATGTCCAATGAGTAAGTTTAATATTCCCACAAATATTCTTGGTCAGCACAGTAATTCAGTGATTTTTTTACAACCTTTCCCTCTAATAATTGAGTGTCCACAGATCTTGGGCTATCTTTAAACCAAAACTTCAGTAGGACCTCAGTGCCATTACCAGCAAAATAAGACACACACCAAGTTAGAGTAGCAAAAAATTAACTCAAAACTAGGGTTAAAAAAACAAAAAATGTCTAGTCACTGGGTCATACACCTGAAACTAATATGCCTATGTCAACTGCAGTAGAAATTTTTTTTAAATATTTAAAGTAAAAAAAGAAAAAACATGAAGACTAAGCATATGAACAGTTAAACATGGAAATGATTATGACCTTAAAAGGAAGGGAGTATGCCCTTGAGGCTGACTGACCTGGGTAAATCCCTCCTATTGATCTGCCAACAGCAATCAAGGCTCAACTCAGCCCACATGATGGGTGCACCTTGAATACCCAGATTGGGTGATGGGAAAGGCTGTGCCACTGGACCTTATAGGACACCTACTACATTAGGCCACACTATCAAGACAGGAAGTCACAGCAGCTCTAATACATAGAAACAAACACAGGGAGGCTGCCAAAATGAGGAGACAAAGAAACATGGCCCTAAGGAAAGAACAGATCAAAATTCCAGAAAAAGAACTAAACAAAAGGGAGATAAGCAATCTATCAGATGCAGAGTTCAAAACACTGGTTATAAGTATTCTCAAGGAACTTAGGGAGGACCTCAACAGCATAAAAAATATCCAGTCAGAAATAAAGGATACACTAATTGAAATAAAGAACAATTTACATGGAAACAACAGTGAAGTGGATAAGCCGAGAATCAAATCAAAGATTTGAAACATAAAGGTGCAAAAACAGCCAATCAGAACAGTGAAAAGAAAACAGAATCCATAAAAAATGAGGATGGTGTAAGCAGCCTCTGGGGTGACATCAAACATTGCAACATTTGCATCATAGGGGTGGCAGAAGGAGAAGAAAAAGAGCAAGAAATTGGAAATCTATTTGAAAAAGTAATGAAAGAAAACTTCCCTAATTTGGTGAAGGAAATAGATGTGCAAGTCCAGGAAGCACAGAGTCCCAAACAAGATGTATACAAACAGGACCACTCCAAGACACATCAAATTAAAATGTTGAAGGTTAAAGATAAAGAGAGAATCTTAAAAGCAGAAAGAGAAAAGAAGTTAGTTACCTACAGGGGAGTTCCCAAAAGACTGTCAGCTGATTTCTCAAAAGAAACTTTGAAGGCTAAAAGTGATTGGCAAGAAATATTCAAAGTCATGAAAAGCAGGGACCTACAGCCAAGATTGTTCTACCCAAGAAAGATGTCATTTAGAATTGAAGGGCAGATAAAGAGCTTCCAAGACAAGAGAAAACTAAAGGAGTTCATCATCACCAAACTATTATTATATGAAATGTTAAAGGGACTTCTTTAAGAAAAAGATCAAAACTATGAACAATAAAATGGTAATAAATACATATCTATCAACAATCGAATCTAAAAAATAAACTAAGCAAACAAGAGGAACAGAGACAGAATCATGGATATGGAGAGCATTTTGATGGTTGCCAGATAGGAGGGGGCTGTGGGGGAATGGGTGAAGAGGTGAGGGAATTAGCAAGTACAAATAGGTAGTTACAGTACAGCATGGGGATGTAAAGTACAATAGAGGAAAGGGAGTAGCCAAAGAACTTACAGGCAAAACCCATGGCTATGAACAAAGGTGTGGGGATTGCCTGAGGGAATGGGGGCTGTTGAGTATAAAGGAGCCAAGGGGGAAAATTGGGACAACTATAATAGAATAATCAATAAATTATATATAAAAAGATATGAAGTGAATTTTATTGAAAATATATATTTAATAAAATTCTTAAAATAAATATTTTAAAAACAAATATATAATGGAACAGGGCAGATAACTGAACTAAAGTCTAGGAATGGTGGCGGCTCTTGTACTAAATTCTGTTCCGGGCATTCAGTCAAAAGAAGTGGACACCACCACCCTCAACAGGCACAAGCGTCAGTGATGCTGAGAAAGTCATAGTCTAGGAGGCTTGTTTTCTGTCCTTGGCTCATTCTGTATTTTCTGTGTGACCCTACAAGTCCCCATCCCTCCTCACAATTCTTTGAATTGTCCGCTCTACGTGCCGCTGGAGGGATTATCAGTCCTGGAGGACCACAGTGGTGGAAAGGTGACTCTGACTCAGCCAAAGTGTCCATCTGAGTCCTTTCTGTCCTTGGAGGGAGACAGAAACACTCCCCCAGATTTTAATTTGTGAGTGATAAGGTTCTAGTCATCATCTTTCTTTTTACATGAAGACACCTGTTTGAAACAGAAGAAAGTGAGTTAAAAATGAAAAGTGAAGTAGAGCCAAGTAAAGAAAAGAAGGAAGAGAGGAAAAGGAAAGGGGGGAGGGGAGATGAAGGGAAGGGAAAGAAAAAGGAGAGGAAGAGAGTGATTTGAGCATCTCGATTTGGCTGTGCTTAAAGCTGAACTATCCTTAAACTATTGCCAATGAGACCCAATGCATTTTTTTCTTCATCATATTTTCTCAGATTTCTATTATTTAAAATGAAAAAAATCATGATTAAACATTTGTGCTTCACACCATTGGCTACATGTTTCCATCTGTAAAATGAAAAGGAATGAAATAAATTTATTTCAGATTTTCCTTTCAAGTCTAAAGTTCCATAGTTTTCCCTACATTAGCTGTGTGAACTTCTGGACAGGGGTATTATCTGACTTATTTTGGTACCCAAAATTCCTGGCAATTAGTAGGCTTTCAATAACTATTTCTTTTAGTCACTTAAAAAAAAAACAGACCAGCCATTCTCAAGCATATCCTTTTATAAAGCATTTACCTTTGTCATTTTTGTTTGCTTATTTCCTTCTGTGTCCGTAATAAAGTGGTGTCAGATATGAGCTCACAGGCTTCCCTTCTCTGGGAAGGGAGCTAAAGAATATAGTTAAATCACTGAATGTGTTTAATCACTAACAGAGAAATATGTATTATGCTATAAATTTGATTTAATGGGCAATACAATACTCCAAAAGTTATGTATTATTGACATAATCCAAGCTAGAGAAAAATATTACTATAATTTATGTACATTATAATATAATAAAGTATTAATTATATAATCATTCTATCATAATGAACTTTAAGATTTAATATTTCTTGCTTTGTGTCTATAGAAAACAAAAAATGTGAAAGAATTTACTGGATCAGTAGATTTTTTAAAAGGATAAGCCAACTTTTGGAACTTTAGGTCATACTTCTGTTAATGTCTGTTCTTTTTTTTTTTTTCAAGTATCTTACCCACCCACCCCCCACCTCAAAAAATATATATATATAGCTTAATTGACTCTGCAGGTTGGGCAAGAAAATAACAAATCACTTTGCTAAGCACATAAGAGTTCTTTTCTTGTTCTCCTCTAAGACAGAATGCACAGTGTGCTGGGGCTAACTCAAGAACTGGTGTGCAGCCCACCCTGAGTAAGTTTAGCAGTGCCCTACATCACTGCTTGTAATGAAGGACTATTAGAAGCTGAAAAAATATGTTACTAGTTAGATAAACAACCAAGGCTTCCAGCGATGATGGAAAGAAGAAAACTTAACTATCCTATTTTCACTGGGAGTGGGTGACAAGAATTTCTATATAAAAGCAATGACTGTTCAATAATTCTCATTATTCATGTAATGTATACACTTATACATCACACACATATCTACCTTCTGGCACTTAAATTTTTCTCTATAACCATGCACAAGGAGTTTGGGTGGGAAAAGCAGAGAGAAAGCCGTCCTTAGAAATGTTAGAAGAAGAAATGCCATACGCACACACTATTACTTTGAAGTGCCTTGCCAGGAACACTATGCAAGTGTGTCCGTGTCCTTGGTATTACATTTTCGTAGTAACTTAAATGTCTCAAAAACATTTCTTGATATTGTTACCAAGTCTTAACTGTGCCTTAGTTTTCTTATGGGAAAAAAGGATGATAAATACACTTGCCTCGTCCAGCACATAAGGTTGTCATAAAGATCAAAACAGATAATGCACATTAAAGTGCTTTGAAAGCTATAAATCAGTATTCAAAAATATTATTACTATCCTCATCACTGTTATTATTTGTTTTCACAACAATCTTGTGAGGTTGGTAACTATTACTAAGGAGGAAATTAAGGAACAGTAAGATTGCATGTTTTGCCTGAAGTCCAACAGCTATTTGGTGGCCCAGTTGTTATGAATTCAGACTTGCTTACCTACTAGTACCCTATACGAATTTGTGTGCGCTGAAAATCAGAAAAAGAAGAGGTTTTCAGAGTTGTATATGAACACTTTTTCATTCATTCGACCTAAAATGTTTAAACTTTTAAAAAGATTTATTATCTTACAGATATCCAAGTCAAACTATCAGGTTAAAATCATAAACCTGTTTTTCCAGTGAAGAAATCAAAACCAGATATAGAAAAAAACAGACACTGTATTCACAGACTTCAAATTTTGTAACATTTACAGAACAACTTTTAGGAGATGGATTTGTCAATATTCTTCACAATTAAAGAAAAAGTTTCTGATTTAGCAATTCTCCTGCTAGGAATTTAATCTTCAGAAATATAATCTGAACTACTCAGAGAATTTTTTACACTATATTCTTTGTAACAATCTTTATAATAATTTTAAAAACTTAAAAATTTTAAGCACCGTAAATGTCTATAAAGAATCTACCATAAAATGGAACATGTGTTTAACAAGATTGTCCCACCATTTGGAAGAGTGAGGTAATTTATGTAAACAGATAGGAAAAGAGCCTGCCATTCATTGTGAATGATAGAAACCAATGGTAGAAAAGTCTAATTTTGGCATATATATATAAGATTGGACAGAAGTACCTAACTGATAACATTAGTTTCTCCTCAAGAGCACACAATCAAGTAGACTCTCTCTGTTTCATGATTGTTTGCATTTTCCTGACAATGAGCATGTTTTATTTCAGAACAAAAAACTAAATAAAAATAACTTCTTAACCAATCCATTTGCTGATTTATTGTTATCTCCATGAAAATCTCATGTCTTACACAATAAAAATAGAAAAATAAATGATTAAGAATATTCTAAAACAGAATGATAATGATAAAGATAAAATTAGAAATAATCTGTGTTCACTGTAGAAATAAAATAAAATATAACCTATTTCTATAACTAAATATTATGACACTACTTAAAAAAATAAAGATTAGGCTGCAAATAGAAATTGCTTATGAAGTAATAAGTAAAAATTTTTAAATGTTTTGGGTACTCTAATTGGAACTCTATAAATATGGATAAAGACTCTATAAAAAAATAGAAAACATTTTTGTTCAGGGTATATGAATATGGGATAATTTTGTTACCTTTAATGTTATTTTAATAATATATATTTAAGTAACCTAATGGAGTACATAGAAATTTACAAATTATAAGAGTAAGATTGTTCCCATCAACTTGCAACTCTATTGCTACTAGTCAGGGTAAAAAAATATACTATAAAGTGAATGTAATAAATGGGAACTGAGTGCCATAAAGCACAGTTGTTTTCTAATGAATGAATGCCACTTTCAATAGTCTGGAGGCAGAGGGTAAAAAACTTGAAAAAATGCCATGTCTGAGACCACATCTGTTTTTAGCAGGAAGATTATTACAGAATATCTAATAGATTTACTTTTGAGGGGGTGGGGGTATGACACTAAGCTCATAATTTGATTCCAGACACATCACATAACTCATTGGTCATTCTTGCTAAATGGCAATAGTGTACTCACACTTTCTTCTGACACATGAGAATAGTCTATATTTAGAATCTTTAACTACCAAAAGAAAAAAAAGACAAAAGGTACATGTATTTGAGATTCAGAGTACAGACTGTGAGTTAGTTGAGGGCAAGGACAGAACTCATCCTCATCATATTCCTTGAATTTAGTGAGGAGCCCCTGCTCTGTCTCAGCGTTTGGAGAACAATTTGAAATACTACTGCCACCTGGTGGGAAATTACATTTTTACTTTTTACTTATAGACTATACCAGTACAGGTAAAAGTAGGTGTGAGTATGTGAAAGTATTATCATGTATTAATTATTGTATCATGTATTTCTATTATAACTGTAAACCTAATTTTGCCTGTCCCTGTGTAACTGGAACTGAGACCCTCATGGAATACTTGTAGAGCAATTTCATGATAAACACTAATATTGATGTTTTCATTTAGTCCAATACTGAAAAATGCAAGTATTAAACTAAACTATATATTTTACTAGTTTACCAAACATAAGAAAATTAAGAAATAGAAATGCAAAGATAAATTCTTAAAAGCAAAGAATTTTTGCTATCTTACAATTCTATGCCTAGCAAACTTCTGACTGAGAATTAGGCTTTTCCCATGATTGCAGGGGGCAGGGAGGGTAGGTGGAGGTAGAATAAGGTATGCAGGGAATAAATGGTGATAGAAAAATATAAAATAATTTTTTAAAATAAGTAAAAAAAGAATAAGTGTCTTTTAAAGAAATCTATTGGCTAATTGAAATTCATTAGTATATCAAAAATAATACGATTTCACAATCAGCTTTTAATCTAAGCATCCAAAGTTTGCTAATGTAATAACTCCACTTTACCCGAAAAAAGTATAGAATCTCTTTTAATAAGTTATACTCTTTTATTCTCTTAAAAATATCCTTACAAATTAAGCTCTGGCTGGTGTGGCTCAGTGGAGTGAGTGCTGGCCTGCAAACCAAAGGGTTGCTGGTTCAGTTCCTAGGCAGGGCACATGACTGGGTTGCAGGCCAGGTCTCCAGTAGGGGGTGAGTGAGAGGCAACTGTACATCGATGTTTCTCTCTCTCTTTGCCCTTCCCTTGCCCTCTCTAAAAATAAATAAATAAATATAAATAGATTAGATAGATAGATAGATAGATAAAATATCCTTGCAAATTAAGAATAGAAGAAACATTCTTTACCTGATCAAATCTAACTACTTATATTGGGTTGAATAGTATCTCCCCAACTCCAAATTCACATCTATCTGGGACCTGGGAGTGTGACCTTATTTGGAAATGTGAGACTTGTAGATGTAGTCTGGTTAAGATATAGTCATACTGGGTTAAGGTGCACCCTAAACCCAGTGTGACTGGTGTACTTATAAGAAGAAAATTTGGAAACAGAGATAAACACACAGAAGAGACGGTGATGTAAAGATAGAAGCAGAATGCATCTTTCCATTGAAATTGGAAAGATGCATTTATAACCAAGAACACCAAGAAATCCCGGAAACTAGATGAGGCAAGGAAACATTCTTCCCTATAGTCTTTGGAAGAGCTAGGGCCCTGCCAACACCTTGATTTTGAACTTCTAGCCTCCAGAACTGAGATAATAAATTGATGTTGTTCAAGGCATTGTGACTATGATAATTTGTTACGGTAGCCTTAGGAAACTAATACTCCACCCCAACTTTCAAGCCAAATGTCTTAGTACATTCGGGCTGCTGTAACAAAAATGCCATAGACTAGGTGGCTTATAAACAGCAAACATTTATTTCTCACAGTTTTGGAGGCTGGCAAGTCCAAAATCAAGGTGCTGGTAGAGTCCACGTCTGCTGAAATCCCACTTCTTAGATAGCCATCTTTTTACTGTAACCTCTCATAGTAGAAGGGGCAAGGGAGCTTTCTTGGTCATTTTCAATAAAAGTACTAATCCCTTTCCCAAGGGTTTCACAATCATGACTTAATGACCCCCCAAAGGACTCACCTCATCATACCACTATCTTGGCCTTTAAGATTTCAACCCCCAAAATTGGAAGGGGGGTCAAGGAATGAGGTCATACATACTCAGATCATAGCACTGATATTAGACTTCATGGTGAAATGTGAAAAGTTTCCTTAAATTCAGGGACAAAATCCACTATCCTATCTTCTTGTGAACATTGTTCTGTAGGTCATAGCCAATGATTACAAGGAGGTATAAAAGTGGGAAGGAAACAAACTGAAATGCCTAGCTTTTTTTATATTATTATTATATAAATAGGAAAGTGAAGAATATGTGCAAAGCAATTGACAGAACTATAAGAAAGTCTAACAAGATTGATGGATACAAGATCAGGATAGAAAACTAAACAGCATTTCCATTCATTGGTAATAACCCATCAAAAAAATAATCATTAAAAATAGTCATTTCCTGAAGTAGTAAAAATTATAAGGTACCTAAGAATAAACCAACTGAAATACAGGGAAATACCTTTACAGAGAAATAACTAAGTGTTAATTGAGGATATAAAAGAAAATCTGGATAAATGCAGACTTCAAATCACGGATTAGGAGACTTGCTATCACAGGGACAGTAAACACTGCCTATATCATTAACTCTCCAAAACTGGTTTCAGCAAACATCCTAACAGGACTGACAAAAAGACTCTAAGATACACAGGGCAGAACAAGAGTCTAGATACTCTTGAAGACCAAGGTAAGGGGATTTAGGATAGCACAGCGCTGGTGAAGGGATAGCGATCCGACCAATGAAACAGAAATGAATACCAGATATGTTCTGGCCACATTAAAAATCAATGCAGAAATATGGATGGCAGAAATATTAATGACGGTGGGAAAAATGGCTCTCCTTACTGAAAAAATAAATAAATTAGAGCCCTAACTCACAACATACACAGAGCAATAGGTGCTAAATATTCCCATGTCTCAAAGCAAGGTACTACACTGTCTATGAAGACATGAAAAAGAAATCACCACCCTGGCCAGGTAGCTAAGCTGGTCAGAATGTTGTCCCCATAATCCAAGGTTGTGGGCTCCATCCCCCATCAGGGCACATACAAAACTCAACCAATGAATGCATAAATGAGTAGAACACCAAATCAATATTTCTCTCTCTCCCCTCTCTTTCTCTCTGTCTCCCTTCCTCTCTCTAAAATCAAAAACATAAAAACAGAAGAAAAGAAAAATAAATCACCAAAAAGAACTTTGTGGTTTATATTGGACATGTGGACATACTCATGGATACCCATTATGAATGCTGCTTTTCCAAGATGAAATAAAATACAACAGCATGTATTTCCCATTCTTCCTCACTGCTCTTATGCCCCCATATGAGATTTTGGTTTAGCAGTGACATACATGGAGAATTGGGAAGAGGCAACATGCTCTGGGGTCAACAGCTGCCCAAGCAGAACAGAGCTCCCGAGTGGTAGGAGGCGGAGCTCCCGCTAGACCAGTTCGGTGTGTGGTTCCAAGCGTATTCACTGAAATCTCAGCTGAGAGTCCAGTCCTCCAGCATTCCCATGACACCATGAGCTTTATAATATCCTTAATAAAATATGCAGTTCAGAAAAATTAGAAAGGATTCTGTCACACTCGAAAAACACAGAATCATCACTTACCTTATGAATACTTAAGATGTTGGAAACGCCAGGAGAGTGGATGGGAAAGAGGTTCTTTTCCTCACTTCAGACCAAAGGAGTGAAATTTTGAAAGAACCACTTGGAGAACTTGACACACGCAGCCTGGAGTTTGACCCATGACTGTGAAATTTAAATGCAAAAGGTTGCGATTAAAGCAGCAAAGCAGAGACACATCCAGCAAGCTCTAACTCCACTGACGTGGTGGGAGTGGGAGGAGGGTACTCCCAGGAGCCTACGCAAAGCAACTTCCCTCTTGGAGAAAGAGTTAGCTGGTAACAGCCATCAAAGACAGAGAGTGCCAACATCAGATCACAAAAGAATCCGTTCAGCTAGACCTTTCTGTGCCTTTCCTCTTCTCCCAACGTTTCTCATTTCCAAATTGAAAGAATCCCTAGAGGACTAGTGAAAAGGGCGAGGAGGTAGGGCCAGTCAGAGCACCGAGAGAAGCATGAGGTGGGGAAGTGGGAGAAGAGAAACTGACCGCATGCTCCCTTCTTTGGCAGGCTCACATCTGAAAATGGACCTGAGCTCAGAGAGGGAGGCAAGTTCAATTTTAAGGAAAGTTCAGAATATCTACCTCACAAGGCCGACTCTGGTGTACCGTCAGGACGTTGGCAAGTCCAGGTGGTCTAGGGTTTGATGAATCAGTCTACCTAATTATAGGCTTCGGTATTAACAAGTACACTTACCTTGTAGATGCCATACACTCCAATCAATTTTATAAATAATACAGGTAAAACTTTAGTCTCCAGTCAGCAAACTTTTATTTCTCAATTGGCTTAAAATTGGCAGGAAATAGAGGTATCATTTATTGGACCTCCTCAAATACCACAATATTCTACAGTTAGAATAGTAGCCATAAGTCTGTATTTAGGGACCTGTTACTGACTTTAACATTTTTTTTTGTATTTTATTATATGATTTTCATTTCAATTTTTAGCTAAGATATCACAGTATTCTTCTTTGTGCATTTTTTGCATATTTTTGTGCATTTTGTACGTTGCGGTTAAGGTTCATCTTATGGTTAATTACAGCCAATTACTCCACAAAGCAGGATATTTTTCACTTACGTGTAGCCAAATTTATTCTATAAAGGCAACTGAGGTAGTATACATAAAAGTGACCTGACAGTTCAGTTTTTCATAAAACACTTGCACAACGACCAAGTGCTGCGAGCACTTCTTTAATGGCCCTTTGAACAGCCTAGCTCTTCACGAACTAGCCGCCAAGAGTTTAGATGACTACTAGCAGAAGCTACGAAGCACTTCATCTCAGAACATAATGGATGTAACAGAAGCAAAGACTGATTAACACTTAGGTGCGTACATCCCATCTCATTTAATCTTTTTAGTATGATCTAAACAGGACTTTATTACTGAATAATACATGTTACCATGTCAATGTCATAAATACTTTTGTTTTAGAGTTAGTATTTAGTCCAAGTACACATAAGACATAAAAATTGAGTTTACATTCAAGGAAACAGTTATTTTACATATTTTTAATGCTTGATTTTTGGATAGCCTAGTAGGGATAACTCTTGGATATGTAGTAATACATATTTAACCTACACTTTCTGGTTAAATGAAGAAATAAATAATTTTTCCCCTCTTTCACACTCTTAAGTCTCTTAGGTTAACCAATTCAGCCTTAAAAAATTGCTGTAGATTTTTTTTTTAACCCAACTCAGACCACTTCTTGGAGAACTCTAATAATTTAGGTGATTTGTAATACTAGTGCCCTGCTAATTATATTTAACAAATTCTCTTATAAATCTTCATTATAATTATCATACATAATGGTAGGTTTTAATTAGTAAATAGTGACATAATGGGAAATGTGGAAATATACAAAACAAACAAAAAACAACTTAATCTCAGCTTTTAACTTAGCTCTGTCTAAATATAAGTATATTTCACACTGAAAATTAGAAATCAGTATGAGCAATCCCAAGTAAAAAGGTCTGAAAGAAAAAAAGAAATTCTTCTAGTAAGTTGGGGTCATTTTTTATCCCTGAACAGGCAACACATTCAAATAGGCCGGTTCCCAATTTCTGAGAAAATATGAGCGCATAAGCTAAGAGACAGACAAGCAGCTGAGAGAAGCCGAAGAAGAATTGCACAAACACATGTAAGATAAGAGGTCATTGTTTTAAGGGAATTTGGGGTGGCGTCATTCACATCACGCTTGTGAAAGAATAGCCTTCTTAATTTGTAACCAGATAAGGTGTTATATTGTACATTTATGGTGGATGTGGTTGATTTTGCAAGTCCCCTTTCCTACATGTATGCGAATACACATGTGTATGTGAAGATTGGTGTGGGCCTCGGAGCTGGAGAAGTACCAGCAGGTCGCCATAGAATTCTACTGAAGCATGCAGAATTGAATCAAGTAAAGTCCTCATTGTGCCTCAAGGGTGAAAAGTCTGTAGCAGATTTACTAGTTCTTGGGACCACAAAACGCTAACTTTGTCATGCAATATGGTTACCAGGGACTCTGGAATTTGAAATCAGTCATTGGGGGCCATTGCAGATGCCCCTTCATTGTACTGAGGGCACTTTGCATAAATAGTACTTCATAAATATGCATACGTTTCATATTTGCTAACTCTAGAACAAATAAAAGCGATGTAGTATGGAAAACATAAGACTTTGAACAGTGCAGGGAGCAGTTAACCTAACCTCTTTTCTTCTGCATGCATTTCTCAGACTAATGTCTATAACAATGGGACAGCAGGTAACTCAACCAGTCAGAACTCGGTGGGGCCCTGATGAGCACTGGTCACACACGCAGTGCTTACCCAGCTGGCGAAGCCAGAACTAAACAAACGGCGATGCTAGTTGATAGCTGCTGGCATCACCATTAGCACAGAGCAATTCAGTGTGACCTACCTATCTGTGGCTAGTGCCATTTTAATTATCTAGGACCGTGATTTTCAACTTTTTCATCTCATGGAACATACTAATTGTTAAAATTCTGCGGCACATAAAAAATATATATTTTGCCAATCTGACAAAAAATAGGCATAATTTTTATTCATTCACACCAGATGGCTATTGTTATGTTGGCTGTTATCATTTTTTTTTAATTTCACAATCTAAGGCAAAAGTAGTCAGTGCCCCTGACTAAACAGTCAAGTGTTACTTGCGTGTTTTAAAAACTCTTACAGCACATCACTGAACATCACTGGTCTAGGGACATGACAAGGGCAGAAAATTTGAATTAGACCTTGCAAAATACCAAAACAGGAGGCTTGGAAAGAGTTCTCCCTGGCTCATCATGATTTTTTTCAGAGTTATTTTTGTGGTCTGTGGATAAGGACATAGCTGCAGGGATAGAGAAAGAATAAGAAAGAGAGTGGCACCATGAAAGTCTTACATGATTGCTTTATAAAACATCTTTGAAGTCTAGGCAGAAAAAGGATTGGAGGAAAAATTGTCCAGAGGTGGAGAAATACTTTGAAGATCATTATATGGTTGAAAGAGAATAAAAGACTGAACTACAATGAAAACAATGAAAATGGGAATTAAGAGTAATAACTTGAAGATCTGCATGTAGGAACTCACTAATAGTTTTTGAGATCTCATGTTCAGCTTTTGCTGGTGTCCTAAGCCCGTGCTTAGCATGAGCAAGTGACTGGCCCTGGTCTAGACCTCCCACCCCTAAGGTAGCCACAAGTCCTGGAGACAACTGTGAGCTGGGTCTGCTGTGAACTGTCACTTTAGAACTTCCCCTACAGAGAGATGAGTAGGGGTTTGGACAACAAATTAGTTAGGCCCCCTCCCAGCCCGTCCTCCCGGAGCAAGGCATTTCCTGATGAGGAAAAATCCCAGCCAGACTTGAGCTTCTCAGGGACAGCTCTGCAGCAATCTTTGCATTTCCTGCCTTAGTGCATGTCAAGCACACGGTAGCTTTTAGTAATAAAAAATAATAGTGATTTTAAAATGATTCCACTCAATCTACATAATGACTTTATTTAGAATGTATTCCTAGTTATAACAGAATTCCTTAAGAAGTAACTAATTTACTCTAAGAAATGGAAACATAAACCATACTAATCAAAAACAAGCCTTGAAGGGACAAAACTGAAAATACTATATATAAATCCGATGAACCATAGGATTGAAAAACCAAATATAGTACAGAATAGTTAAACTGAAAACACCATGGATTAGTAAACTTCGTGAGGGGTAAAGATTTTTGTGTGCTCACCTGCTGCAACCTCAGAGCCTAGAAGAGTGCCCAGCACATAGGAGACACTCAGTGAATAAATCAGCTATTCTGGTGGAAGAGGAAGAGGAGGAGAAGGGGAAGGGGGAGGGGAAGAGGAGGGATAACGTAATACAATTAGCTTTTTCTTTTATTAGAAATTGATTCAAGTCTCTTTTGAATTTGTTCCAATTCTAGAACTAAGGAAAACATCTCTCATGCAGCTGTGATTTTTAAATGTAGTTCTCTGCCAAATAGTGATATTTTAATCCCATCAGGAATAGAGAATAGAATGTAAATTGTCCTTTCTCTCATGACAGAAGCCCTTATCCTCTTGCCTGTCTTCCCATGCTAGAAAAACATGAGACAGAAAATCACGTGTAGATGCCTGACATTTGGATCTCTCCAGGGAAATAAACTTATTTAGCTAGTTTTATATTCCTTAGTGAACTATTAATGATTGGCTGTCTCCCAGAGATATTTTCCTCTACCTATATGGATATTTCTTCTCAGAAACATGAAGAAAAATAAAGCATTGAAAGAAAAAATAACACATTTGAGTAGTGGAAGGATAATTCCATCTAATAATGCACGAATAACCCATTTGAACAATTGTCAAGTGGCATATTCCTGGAACAATCCAA
Organism: Tonatia bakeri; assembly: GCA_004024845.1. Taxonomy (NCBI): domain Eukaryota; kingdom Metazoa; phylum Chordata; class Mammalia; order Chiroptera; family Phyllostomidae; genus Tonatia; species Tonatia bakeri. Next base: position 66,741 of record PVIA01002341.1, on the reverse strand, counting down.
TGTGACGTAGGGCAGCCTTCTCTGCCAGGCAGGCGTTCTCTCAGCTCACTGTGCCTCGAGTCCTCAGGGGTTTCCGTCTTTTCTGAAACTAGCCCAGAGAGAGTCCACTTTACTGTTGAAGACTTGCATTCATGTACTCATTTATTTAACAAATGAAGTATCTGCTAAATGCCAAATTTTCAGCTGTATCCCGAGGAATCCGTACAGTCAGGGAGCTCAGTCTCCTACAATTCCCCACAAAAGATGTCATGAATTAAAATGCCTTTGTGTTTTGGGACTAAACAAACAAGAAAATGTGAAAGAAAAAAAACCATACCTTTTCTGAAGTGCTGTTTTAAGCCAGGCACATTTCAGAGGGGTATCCCTAACCATCCTTTCTAAATAGCCTCCATCCCACCCCTGCTTCCTTTTTTAAATCCTGTTTTTTTCTTCCTCTATTCATTCCCTCTTGGCATTGCTCACGGTTCTGTCCTGCTCTGAGAATGGCTGGCATATAGTAGGTTTTTTGTAGGCACTGCATGAATGAACCTAAGAGATAGTAATCCTTGTTTTACGAATGAGACCGAGATTGAGGATGTAAATAATAAGTTCATGATGGTGCAACACTTAAGTCACAGATCAGGAGTTTCAACCTCGGTACGAAGGCAAAGCCCGCATTTTTTCCGCTATGACTCCGCTCAATGCACACTTCTTTACAGAGTAAGACTGTCTTCTTTTGTTAAACATCATTATGTGAAAGACACAGGTACGGAGATCTTGCCTTCAAGGGCCTGACACTATAGTTACTAAGAAAAAAAAAAGTGTATCTGGAGATCCAAGTGGAAGTATAAGGCAGTGTCTAGGTGCGGAAGAAGTCTCAGCGACAGTGGACACGAGGAGGGTGGGCTGGGCCTGGTCTGGGTCTCCAGAGCACTTTCCCCTGCCTGGGGCCTGTTGTCTCTGCAACAGCAGTAAGTGAATTCCTTCAGTATAGACAGCTTTCCCACAAGCCCTTCTTCTGAGTCCCTGTTCCCATTTAGACACCAAGGAACAGTTCATAGATACGCCCTGCTTTTCGCAGAGGGAAGATGGCGGAAGGTAAAAGAAAGGCTCATTTTGGAACAAGTTTTGGGAATCTGTGGTCTTACTAGGAGGTGGAGGAAAACAGCTGTAACAACGGAGGTGATGTTGCCTGGAAACGAGAGAGAAGCATGGGCACAGGAGTGAGGGGACGAGGAACTAACTTCAAAATCAGAAGCGTGTGTCTGTCATTATACTTACTTGACAAATATTTGCAGTGTCCTGCACTTGCGTTTTGTGTGCCCTTCTATACCAAAAAGTGGAACCAAAGGCTGAAAGCCTGATGGAAACACGTTTCTATTCAATACAAAGAAATACACGCCTTTAAATGATCCTTTTAAGAACAGATGGTGAGTCTAAGCGCTGAGAGTTTTCAAACAGAGGCAGACCGCCCCTGGGCCCGGCTTGCAGAGGCAATCTGCGTCTAGGGTCGAGACGCCCTACTCCGGGTCGCTGGCCGGGGTGGGGAGGGCGAGGGGGGCGGGCCTGGAGCCGACTGTACGTGCGTCAGAGGCTCCAGCTGCGCCTCCCAGTACCCCTGGGAGCGCTGGGACTGGGACAAGGGTGCCGGGAGCTAGTGCTCTGGTCCGACCCGCTGCTGCAGGCTCCGGAACAGGGCGCAGCATGCCGGCCGCCTCCGGGAGCCTCCTGCACCTCTTCTCGGGGCGCATCCTCCGCAGCGCCCCGAGGGCTCTTCGAGAAGCAGCACGAAGGCGTGTCGCGGGTCTCGGTCCCCAGAGTCTCCCCCGCTACTCCAGCAGCGGGACCCCCAGCGGTTCTGGGCCCCAGAGTCCGGGTGAGTCGGGCGTGGGAAGAGGGCTGGGGGTCCAGGCGTGAGCGTGCTGTGACTTAGCTGTCTCGGTTCTTCCATCCAACTCTTGCTGCTTTCGCAGCAGGGAGGGTTCACAGGGTCCCCGCCGAGCACAAGCCTTCCCAATTCGACAAGAAAATCCTGCTGTGGACCGGACGTTTCAAAGCGATGGAGGACATCCCGCCTCGAGTGCCGTAAGTGTGCTCCGTGCGGAGACCTGAGTTTCGCACGGGGGAGGGTCGGTCCCGGGTTTGGAGGGGTGTGGGGTTCATCCACAACCCGACCTAGGCCCGCCCTGGAAGGGTGGCCATCTTAGTGCTGTACAGTCCTTGCCCAAACACCTACCATTTTAAGAAATTTACCTAGCCCCCCCCCCCCCCGCCCCACTCGGGTAACGTCAAGTTCCTGGACTGAACAGTGAGCAGCTAAGTTTACAGGAAGATTGATGAAGTTGCGTGAAAACCCAGAAATTCAGTAAGCACTTCCCCCAAAGCTCAGACACCCGCCCCCCACGAGCTCCCAGCTTGGGAGACCCGACGCTCTCAGACTGAACCGAAGGCGCGGTCCTCGCCTGTACCCTGGGAGGCTACAGGGGCGCCCGGGGACGGGGCGGCTGGCGGTTCCCTGCAACACCCAAGGAAGGATCGTGGCCCATGTTTGGGCTAGAAAATCTCTGGGAAGGGGCAGCATCCGTGCGACCTCCTTTTTCGGGGGTGGCGGACGCCTGGCGTGCGTGGTGGCTTCATGTCCTTCGGGGCACTGGCTCTAGTGGGGCTGGGAGGCGAGCGCCACTGGCTTCTTCACCATCCCAAACCCAAGTAAAAGGTTCTATAAGTGATAAAACAAGCTGACAACACACACCTCCAGGGTAAACGCAACCTGTTCTTTTAAAAAAGTAAATGTAAAACTAAAGAAAAGTAAACTGTTCTTTCTGCAGTTTCAGTCTATGCAAAGCAAAACAACGCAGCATTTTTGCGAGGCAGTGGGTAAAAAGGGAAGGAAACGAAGAATAAAATCACTCCAATACTTTTTGAATTGATTTTTAAAATAGGCTAGAACTGCTCTGGCTGGTGTAGCTCAGTGGATTGAGCGCGGGCTGCGAACCAGGCATCGCAGGTTTGATTCCCAGTCAGGGCACATGCCTAGGTTGCAGGCCATGTCCCCCAGCAACCACACATTGATGTTTTTTTCTCTCTCTCTCCCCCTCCCTTCCCTCTCTAAAAATAAATAAAGAAAATCTTTAAAGAAAATAGGCTAGAACTATAACATCAAATAAGAACTTAAGATGGACTGTATGTTATCTTTATACAATACAGTCAATTCCTTTTAGAATAGATAATGAAACCTGGGCGTGCATCTTGTTCTGAACATATTACCTACACTTTCATTGCTTATTAACTTACAAATCACCAAAAACATCTTAACTAAATGAACAAATAAAACATGCTGAAAAATGTTCACTCAATAATGAATTCTCAAACAGTCCTTTCTTGGATGAAATTATTCAATGAAGAATAGATTAAAATTTTGAAATAAGATGGAATATAAAATGTGTTTCAGCATTTATCCATCCACAGAGATTTTTTAAATATTATAAAACAAATTTTCTTTTCTTTTTGTTTCTTTCTTTCTTTCTTTTTTTTTTTTTTTGAGATCTGTACAGTCCAAACTGCAGACATCCCAAAGAAGAAATTAGCCTCAGCAGGCTAAAGCATCACCCTCGAATTTGGGGGTTTTGAGTTCCAGTGCTGTAAACAAAGTAATCGAGGATGTAAAGAACCAGCATTGTTGTAAATTAAACTAGGCCCTGGAGGTGGAAGAGGGGATTAAGGGGATAAATAGTGCTGGGAGTGGGAAATTTAATTTAATTTAATTAAAAAAGAGACACTAGTCCCAGTATTGCATTAACATATCTGTATGTGTAAAGAGACCCATTTTATAGAAATAATTTCCTCAGGATCACAGTTAAAAGTAGTATTATAAACAGGAAATATTTTTATTTTTTAAACTTTCAATCTTTTATTTATTATTATTATCTTTAATTATCATTTAGTCCCCATACACCCCCCTCATCCATCCAACACCAATACAGGGAAATTTAACTTTAAACAAGATGCTTACGAAAAGTATTATGGTTTCGCATTGGAAATGTGAAAGTATTTGAATACTTTTCATTTTTTTATTTTGTATAATTTTTAAAAGCATTATTACCTAGGAGGGATATGCCTCTTGTGCTAAGTGTTAGACTTACAGGGTCTAGAGCTTTCAATTTTTATGCTCTTAATGGACATATAATTGCCAAGTGACCTATAATTGTTGTACCAGCCACTAATGATATTTAATAAAGACTGTCCTTTTTCTTGTTCTTTCAGTGCTAAACTAATTTGGTATAGTAGATCAAAGCCAGATGGATGGGTGAAAAAGATCAGATCCTTTAGGTTCCATCTGGAACAAAAACCAACAACAAATACAATCTAATAACATCTTCATATTCACCTGTTTGCAACTAACATCTTAAAACTTACATCAATCTTCCTAAAATCTAAGGAAAACAGGCTAGGTATTTGTTTTCTGTGCTCTTTCAACTAGTAGAAAAGTTTTTCTTTTTTTTTAAAGATTTTATTTATTTATTTTTAGAGAGAAGGGAAGGGAAGGAGAGAGAGGGAGAGAAACATCAATGTGTGGTTGCCTCTCGTGTGCCCCCTGCTGGGGACCTGGGCGCAACCCAGGTATGTGCCCTGACTGGGAATCAAACAGGCAGTCCTTTGGTTCACAGCCCACACTCAATCCACTGAGCAATACCAGCCAGGGCAAGTTTTTCATTTTTGAAATTGCAACTTGTCTTCGTGGAATTTTTTAAATGTAACTGAATTTATTTAAACTTGACATTAGATAAGAAAGAGTAGTGCTGAATACATTCTCCAGAATCACTTAATTATCTGTAAACTGCCATTTCATATTATTGCAAATGGTTGAAGTTGATTTCAAAATAAAAGGCTTACAGTCATAATTAGCCTTGTAACACTACTTTGTAAGTAGTATATCTAAAATTTTGGACAACTTGCATATAACTTTATTAATGCACAAGACTACCCAATTTCAAGTAAGCATATCAAAGTTCAAAATAATATTAAGAAAATGAAGGAATCTTTTCTCTCCTTTTTTGACAAATTGTTGCAATTTTAATCTTTTTTTTTTGAAAACTTCATGCAAAAACCATGAAGGAAATGCCTTTTCTCTATAGTTATTCTCATAAAAATATGTAATGTATTATAACAATATAAAAACAGTCATCCTCACAAAATGTATAATAGTCTCTTTAATTTGGATGTGATGGAAGGTGACAAGAAGACATTGGGAGGCCAGTAAAATACAAATTGATGAAAATGAGTTTTAAAAAACTGCCTATTTAAAACTGAAAACAAAGACCACAAGGACCAAATGAACATAAGTCATAGACATAGCAAGGCTTTAATTCTTGCTTTTACTGCTCGATCGGTGAAGGGGGAAAGGATGGAGAGTCAGGCTGTAATACCTAGTAGTTCTATTTTGAGCAGTTAGAAACTAAATACTACACTGTGGTTTCTCAGTGGCTAACATTAGTAAACACCTAAATAAATACCTGTTCATTTGAAATTGATAAGATAATGATCTAGCATTTTAAGGTTTTCATGTCTGCAATTTGCAATCAGGGAAATTTTTGGAATATTAACATTACAAATATTTGCCTATTATGCCAGTCAGAAAATCACCTTGCTTTAATATAATTAACAGAATACATATCTTGATTTAGGCCAGAAATGATAGATGCTGCAAGAAACAAAGCTCGAGTGAAAGCTTGTTACATAATGATTGGACTCACTATTATCGCCTGTTTTGCAGTGATAGCATCCGCCAAAAGGGTGAGTACCTCTTTAAAATAAAAATAGACTTTAAAATAAAAGACAGACGGAAGTACAGTATGTTTTCACTTGGGATTGTGGGGAAAAAATAGAAGTGAATTTTATGAAATATTATGAACTTTCTCAATTTGAGGACTATTGCTGTTCTTTCAATGTAAGAACAATGTAGTCTCAGATGCCTTGAGCCACCCACATATATCTGTCTATGCTGGAAACAAACTTGTTCATGGAAATTTGAGACAACTAATTAACTATATGAGGAGGGACAAAAGCTTGTTTCCGTTTGTAAGATAAGCAAAAACAAAAACAAAAAAACTCAGAACAGTAATTACCTGATTAAAAATCTGCACAAGAAGAACTTTGCTGTATGAAAGTTATCCAGACTAGATCATTCCTTAAATTATTAATTCAATTAGCTATTGCATAGAATCCTGAAATGCAAAAGTTGGAAGTAATCACAAAGGCTGACTGGTTTGTCTGTATCCTGTATCTAAGCGCTTTTCTTGCCACCTTCAGTATGTAGTTTCCAGAGTGAAATTAAGAGTTAATTCATTCTTCTCTCATTTTTTTTCTTGCTTCCCCAGATCCTTCCATCTGCTTACCACTTTTTGCCCAGCATAGCAGCCCCACACATATTGAGAGACATCTAATGCATCCTCATGAGTCTTCTCCAGTCTTAATTACTCTATTCCTAAAAACTGTCCTGTTTGAAGCTCTGCTGTGGACACAGTCTGGTTTATTAGTGTCTCTATTCATTGTGATACTAAGCCTGTTAGAGTGTGATTGTAACTTTCTTGTTTATGAATATTACATTTTAGTAGTACAGTAAGAGTTGGAACTAGATTTTGACAGCTGCATACACAGAATAGTATGCTTGGATCCATACATCTTAATTCTCTGGGCTATTACCCAGAGAATGGTAATTTAAAATGGTCATTTTGCCTACTCCCATGATTCTGCTCTTCTCTACTTCCCAGGTTTTCAAGAGCATTTGAGTCCCATGATTCACATATGAACCAGGACCTGTAAGCTTATTGATGCTATGGATATGCCCATGTACTTCTATTATCTTGGCAAAGGACTTATACTTTGAAATTATTCTCATCAGATGGAAAATTTCTTAAATATTTGCTGGGCTGACACTTAAACAGAAATAAAGCAATTTGTTCATCTCTTGTTTTTAGCCTACCCTAAATAAAATGACTGCCCACCAAGTCGATGGTTTTCTGGCTCTTAAATGACAGATTGAAGCCTGTGACTGTCTGGACCCTCCTCGTTTCATACCATCTTCTCTTTGTTCATCGTGCTCTATCCACACTGGTTCTTTTCTATTTTTTAATACACCAAACTCCTCCTCCTCTCTGGGCTTTCCTTCCTTTCCTTGTTCTTGCCTTAGATGGCTTCCTCTCATTCTCCTTTGAGAAAGCTTCACTGACCAGCCCATCCATGATGGCCGCTCCCAGCTACTCACTGTGTTATCATCTTTCCAGCTGCTCATGAGTAAGTCATGACATGTCATCAAGCATGTTGGCTCTATTTGAAAATATATCCACAACTGGGCCTGTCCTCACCATCACTCCTGATATTGCCCTGGTCTGTTGCCTAGTTTATTGCAGTATCTTCTAAAATGGCCTCACTGCTGTCCCTCTTGCCTCTCTCCAATTAACCTTTTGAGTCATTAATGCAATTACCTTAACTAAGATTGTGGCAGATAGAGGTGGAGGTTAGAAATTTGAATATATTTGGGGAGGTGCAAAGAATAGAGCTTTGTGATAAATTCCAAGTGAGAAGAGGTGAGGAAATGGAACAAAGAAACCCAAAAGCCTGGGTTTTTGACTTGAACAGCTAGATGGATGATAGTGCCATTATTGAGGTAAGGCTGGAGAAAGAGCTTGTTGGCATGACAGTCCTCTATTTGAGATATGTGAACTGTGAGGTGCATATTAGCCACCAATGTCAAACTTTTATTTATTCTGCTTAGGACATTGTATGCTCTTTAGTCTGAGAATCTATAAGGGGGGAGCGCCCAAAAGTCAGAATTATCTCCTGGAGGGCAGGCCCTTGTAGTACAGGCTTCCCTGCTAGGTGTGTGTTGCAGGAACCCATCTGTATCAGTGCACCAGCTGACATTGTTGTGAGAGGCTGCATTTGGTTTCACTGAATTTTTTTGAAGACTCTTTCAGTGTGTTTGCCCATTCCATGGATCTACGAGTACACCTGCCCACACCACACTGAGTACTCCAGTTTCTGACCGAAAATGGTATGACCCCTCTGCTCCATCCTCCCTATTCACCTGATCTCACCCCAAGCAACTTTTTTTGTTTCCCTGGATGAAAAAGTCCTCACAGGGAAACATTTTGCTGATGTGAAAGAGGAGAAACCAAAAATGGCAGAAGCACTAAGAGGCATCAAAATCAACAAGTTCAAAAACTGTTTTGAGCAGTAGAAAAAACATCTTGATAGGTGTTCTGCATCAAAAGGAGAGTTCTTTACAGGTGACCGAAGTTTAAACATGTAAGAATAAATACACAATTTTTTATAAATTGTTTGGGGGGTCTCCCCTCATATAACTTCCCTTACTTCTGAAAAAGCTGTCATCACTTTAAATACAGCCCCTCCCCCAATGTATCTATTGTCTCTGTTATGTTGCATACATGCTATGAATGTATGTTGCAACTTCCAATTCTGTTCTCCGTATCTCTTCTCTTTTCTATTTTTTGTCTTTATCTCTCTGCTGCATTTAGATTGTTTCCTCAGATCTATTTTCTAGCTGAAGTTCTTCCTAATTAAGGTAACTAATTATCTTTTCTTTTCACAGGTGATTTTTTTCCTTCTCAGATAAATGCCTATTTTCTTTGCCAGTTCCTATGGCTGGTGAGAGGAGTTTTAAAATTTAATTTCCTGATACTTTCAGTTTTTTATTGGTAGCTCAACTCTATTCCCAAGATACAAATCCTGGACATTCCTATTGGTATGGAGGTTAAATTCCCAGGCCACTGCTGTTAAAGCCAGTATTTTTTCCTAACGCTCCCAGAATGAAACCATTTCCTTCTGTCCCAGCTCCAATCCTTCTCATTCCCCCATCAATTCATTCCTTTTCAGTACTTTTCATTTCTGGTACCTGAGGATTTCCCTTTATTTTGAGCTAACATTTTTGTTACTTTTTATCCAACAATGTTACCTATGTGTGCCCAGAGAGGGTGGGGCAGATTTCTCATCCCTGCTGCCCTGTTGACTGGAAGTCTAGCAACTGAAGCAATTTTTTTTCTATACCAAAGGGTCATTTTCTTGAATACTATGCATGATAGATGTTTTCAACTACTTTTCTCCTCTTTACAGAATCTCTTCTACATGTCTACCTAAAACACAATTTTTTTCTTGAGTTACAATGCTTTTTTTAATTTGCAGGCTGTAGAAAGACATGAATCTTTAACAAGCTGGAACCTGGCAAAGAAAGCTAAGTGGCGTGAAGAAGCTGCGTTGGCTGCGCAGGCTAAGGCTAAATGATACTCTGAGTGATGAAGAATTGATCAGAATATCATCACTATTATCCGCAACAATAAGAAATAGGTAAAATGGAATATTTAACAAAATATTTGCCATGACATATTTTAGTGTAAAGAAGCACAATGCCTTCTGTATTTTTACCTTTTAGTAAACTTTTATTGAAACATATATTCAGACAAGTACACAATAAGTAGATTTCATAGTGAGCACACCTGCAATAACCGCTGTCCAGGTGCAGCTGCAGCACACCATCAGTGCCCCTGAAACCTCCTCTTTTCCCTCTGCTCCTCATTGCCCTCTAAAGAGAATCGTCATTGTGGGATTTATCACCACACAGCAGTTTTGGACCTTATGTAAATGGAATTACACAGCATGCACTGGCAAGTATAGATTCTTATACTCAACATTATGTTGTGAGATGTACCCACAAGTTATGTGTAACATGAATTCATTTACTTTTAGTGCTATAATATTCCATTGTATGAATATGTCACAATTTATCTGGCTATTTGGTCCAGTTTTTGGTCATCACAGATAATGCCAAAATGTCATTCTGTGTATGTCATTCAAATGTTGTTGAACTAAAATCACTAAGGGGTCTTTGAAATCTAACTAATTTTTGAGCCCACATTCTACTGTATTTGGTAATTGGATAGTCCCTCTAGTTATTTTTTAAAGTTTGTAACTAAGTGGAACAGAATTTAAAATTCTGATAAACCAAGAAATATTCATTTCAAAATCTGTCTCAAAATTATGAAAGCACTAAGACTGTATTTGTACAAGCAATTTAGAAACACAAACATTAAAGGAAAAAATGGTCAGTGGTCTTCACACTCATTTGACTAAGCCCTAAAACAGCTTTTAAAATTATGTATCTCCTCTTGCAGTTTTAATTTAGCATCTATGTGTTTAATTAAATTTACTGGGTTTAAAACATCACATAAATGTCATGTGTGGCATCTGTATAATTTTTAAATCATCAATGTAAGTGGCCGAAATGGCATAATTTCCAGCTTATTGTATATTACATGTACCTTGCATATTTTCCATCATAACCCTGAAGCTACATAGTGAGCTCCCTCATTTTAATGAGGATGTCTGCTTTGTAACCTTAAGGAAAGGGCCAATCCTTATTGTCAAACTAAAGAGCCAGATCAAACTTGGACTTCACGTTAGAAAAAGCCTGACTTTGATTTGGAAATGAATGTGTTAACACATGTTTCTGTGATGGTAGTCTCACTTCTGCATTCAGCTCTAGGACAGAGATGGCATGAAAAGCATGGCTGTGCCCACCCCTTGGGTGAACCAAGGCACTGGCTGCTCTAACTCTTCACACGCCAGCTTGCTCTGCTTTGCCCCCGTGGAACTCTCTCAGCAGGGACCCACTGCTGAGCTATCCCTTTTGTCACCCAGAAGTTTTCTGCAACACAGAGAAAAGCATGAGTAAGAGTCAGAATCCAGAAAGGCATGAGTAAGATGACAAGTACCCTTTCTTTCTTCCTTTTCCTTCCTTTCTCCCTCCCTCCCTCCTTGCTTTCCTTCCTTCTGCCCTTTCTTTTGGCACCATAGTACAAAGTTGATTAAGTAAAGAGGTGAGAAAGAACCAGCACACTACAGTCCTTTCTCAGACAAATCAGTTTAGAAAAGAGTATATATTCGAGTTTAAAGATCTGGAAATCACTTCTCTTAAAAATATCTTACTCTGTATGCTTCCTTGAAAGTCTTCTTGTGCACCCTGCTTGAAGACTCCTGGGACATTCTAAATGTTAGAGAATAACTCAAAGAAAATGTTTATAAGGATAAACATGATGGTTCCCATTTCGTGTTAGATGGAAAATTAGATGTTCAGAGAAGTCATCCAGTATTGAACTAAAAATTCTGAATAATTTTTAGAGCATCTTTAAAAACACTTGGCTAAAGTATTGGGAAAAGAAGGAAGATCCTTGCTATAGATAAGAAAGTGAAAATCCAAGACGTTAAACCAATCTAAGGCTGGCTGCTATTTGCCCAGCGGGCACCTGGCTATCCTAGGGTTTTGCATGCTAGGGAGAACAGACAAACACAAGAGGCCTGTAAAGGCTGAGAGGATGGCTATCCACGTGAAGCCAGAAGCTTATACGGTCACAGGATTGAACTGGGGTTTTATGGCGACAGTGGTGTGCCTGTTATATCAATTAGGGTTCTACCGCAGAAACAGAACCAGGAAAAGAAAATTTTATATGTGTATATGGAAAGAGAGAGAGAAGTGAATGATTAGATTCAAGTGAAAAAAAAAAGGTAAAAATAAACATCGAGTGTGTATTCTAAAAGTATCTCACTTTGGGGTCAGAAAAAAATGCATAGCATGTAAGTTGTAGAGAGATAAGATTTTTGTATTGAGAGGAATGTAAAGGTATCAACTTGAGATGTTGTTAAATTCAACATGTATGTTAAAATCCCTAGGGTAACTTAGAAAAATTTGAACTTTCAAACAAGCAGGGATTGTTAAAAATCTTTCTTGCTTTTTGACTAATTGAAAGGGAAAGAAAAAGAGAGAAAAGGAAAAAGAACAAAAGAAATAGGACACAACAGCACAGTCAAAATGAATCCAGATGTAGTCAGAATAGTAAACCAAACTCTGGTAATATAAAAATACTTAAAATGTATTAAAAATAATAATATTCTGCATACAAAATACACAACTGAAACAACAGAGCAACAGAGTTGAAGGTAAAATGAAGAAAAGGTGTAGTAGACAATTCTTAAGCAAAATATTGCTACAGTAGCTATATTAGCATCAAATGAAATCACCTTTAAGAGAAAAGGAATTACTAGAGATAAAGGATCACAACATATTGGTAGAAGATTTAGTGCATCAAAAGGTATCATCCGCATGGTAACCAGTACCATGGCAGTCAGCTACAGAAGTGGCCTGTGCATCCTCAACAGCAATCTGGCAAACTAGTGGCTGAGGGCCGATGATGCTAGACTCCAGGGCTGACTTTCCACACTTGGGTGCCCTTTGTTCCCAGGGTCACCTATGGTCACCCTGGGGTAGAAAGCCCCACAAGCAGCTAGGCTTTCACATACACACAAGAGTGTCCAGGCTGCAACAGTGAGTAAAGCCAATGGCTGTATCAGAAAACAATCAATATACCTTTAATCTCAAGGTTGGTGAGAATCCAGGGCTTTGATTAAAGCCAGTTGATCAAACTCATTTTCACCTGGGGCCACATCAGCCTTGGGTTGCCTTCAAAGGGCCGAATATAGAGCTCCTTGCCCCTAGTTAAAGAGTAGTTACATTTATACAGTCCTAAAATTACATTTGGCTCTTTAAAGGTAACCTCGAGGCTGAGGTGGCCCCCGGTGAAGTGACACCACTGGATTAAAGGCAGTTGTGAGAAAAAATGAGGTTGAGCTTGCCATCAAATTGTTACACAACAAAACAAGAAGGGGCCTAGGGCGATAATACTGTTACTGAAAGAGACTCAGGTCCGTCATGTCCGCCACCTTAAAGGAAAGATATCTCTCAATGCCAGTGATTCGTGAAAAGGAAACATTTATTTAGTGCTATACAAACTTAAAGTAGTGACCTAATGTCTTTATCAAAATCTTAAAGGCCCTTAAAACACCCACAAACACACACAGTCCTTCCTTACCCCTGTGCCCAGTCTGGGGTACCATATCTCAGGAAAGGAAATAGAAGTCCTTGGCTCAGGCAGACCCCGGTTCTTCCCAGTAATCTGTCTTGGCTGGGAGACCTTCCTCGGTTCTTGGCACCATCAGCTGTGTTGCCGGGATCTCTGCTAAAGCCGGGTGGTGGTCCCCCCTACTACTGTTGCAGGGGTCCCCACTCTGGCAAAGCTGCGTGGTCCTCTCTCCCCCAGGACCACAGGAGTCCTCACTCAGCCAGAACCGTGTGGCTCTCTCTCACAGGGATGCGGGAGCCCTCTACTCTGCCAAAAGCCGCATGGTTCTCTCCTCTATGGCTGCCACGCCTGGGCTTTTAAATCCCCCCCCCACCAATCTTCCTCTGCAGCCCCACTTCCGACTCCTCCCACACTTGGCCACACCTGCCCTCAATCTGCTGTCCTTTCCAGCTTTTCTGGTCGCCATCGTGGGTCCGGGCAGGTGTTGCCCCATGTCATGGAGCCAATCATCTCCAAGCTCTCACGCAGGCGCTGTAACTCAGGGGACCTGCCCCCCAGTCACAACTTGGTGGGGAAGTTACTTCCATCCCCCTGGCTCAGAGCAGGCCATAGCTATTTAACATATCTATGTAGCCAGTCAAAGGTTATAGATATGTTAAATGACCACACCCCAGAGGTTAGCTGCAGAGCTGTTGTTATGCAAAACAGCTCTCAATGGGCCTGCTCCATTTGTCCCTTTCCCCCACCCACACCTGGGGGTGGGGGGGTAGGACATCCTAGTATTTTCTGAACACCTTGAGTTCTGGACCCCATTCCAAATGTCCATTTGGGGTCCCCTCTCTTGGCCACACCCTGTAACAAAATCAGGAACTACAGGTGAGCTTTGGCACCACTGGTTAATCAGATCAAGACAGCCTCCGTTGTAGCAGTGGAACCTGGGTTTGGAAGGCATGAATTCACTGAAGACAGGATGCCAAAGGTTCCTGGTTGATGGTGGAGCGGGTACTGACACTGTCCATAAAGGTATGGTCAGGAGGCAATAAATATGCCTGTCTGGCAATGCTGTTGTGAGGAGTGAAGACATGTGGGAGGCTGCTCTGCGTGGCGTGGGCCCAGCTCCCACTGGAAGATGCACAGGACCCATGCCCACGGATAGGTTTTCCCGCGGGGAATCAGGCCTGCAATGTACCTAGGCTGCTGAGTTTTGCTTTTTGCTAAAACTCCCTCATCCTGAATTGAGGACATTTACTGCAAAGCAACTTCCTAAAAGCCATGCTAAACCTTCCAAGGATGAGCATAACCGGTCTAACTACTTTTGCCTTTTCATTTGCAAATATCCCTCTTCTGTGATGATTACCAGTATCCTCTCCTTTGTTTTCTGTATAAGGTACTCACGCATAGTTAGTGAAGCCCTTCTTGTAATGTGCCCAGTAGAACAATAAAAGCTCACTGGAGCGAAGGACAAGGCTTTTGCTCCCCTTGAGAGAAAAACCATGCCGTCCCTTTTCCTCCACAGGACTCGGTAGTCCATGTGAATCTGTCTTGTGTTTCATCCATAATGATGCTGTATCAAAGACAATTTGACATCAACATGTTAAAAAAATGTTTGCTCAGAATGGCTGTTACTAAAAAGTCAACAAGTAAGTGCTGGTGAGGACCAGGAAAAAAGGGAATCCTCAGTCACTCTGGAAAACAGTATGGAGGTTCCTCAAAAAGATTACCATACAACCCTGCAATTCCAATTCTGGGCTTTTATCCATGTCCAGGCGGGGTGGCTCAGTTGCTGCGTTGTCCTGTATGTACACTGAACGGGAGACTTGGGGATTTCTGGGAGACTGAACTCTGCTGCAAACTGAAGTCTATTTATGGACCCGTACATTGTATTTTTCATACATTTTTAGTAATTCATTTGCCACTAAAACTGCAGACTGCTTTACCAGGTATACTGTACGCTGAAAACAACTGATCCAAGTACTTTCACTACTCTCTGATTAGCAAGTGTCAAATACTGAAGGAAAAGAAGCCAGTCAAAGCAAAAAAAACGTGGTGGCAAAAGAAGATAAAAACACTAGGTTAGGAAGGCTTAGGCTGGGCTACTGCGTGACCTTATGTTCCAAAGTACATTAAGAAAGTTAGACCCTCTGATTTCTTAGATTTAAAACTCCTCCTTAAACAAATGCATTGTACTGGTTCAAACAGCAGAAAAGAAAAAAAAGATCTCAAACAGGTGAATGTCCACTAACTGCCAAGGCTTGAGATAGATAGATAAATGAGATATTTTCCCTATGATAGCAAAATATATAGATTCTAAAATATAAGCAATATACTGCTTTGAGTAGATATGCTACAAACAGTCTTACTAGTTTTAGAAAGTGGATGGAATTTTAATCAATGTGGGCATTAGTTTTTGCTCTGCTAGAAATATACATATTCTCTGAGAACAAATGAAATAGACACATACATACATACAACTGTAAAATAGTACTTTATTACTTTTAATAGAGTGCTATAACATTTCATAATATTGCATACTGTTCAAATGTTGGTTTATTTAGTTAGGCAACAATATCCCCCCATCCCAGTCCCCAACCAGAACTTAAAGATGCATTATCCTTTTAGAGCCCTATCAGGCTGGCTTCCTATATGTCACATTAAACAGTAATGCTGTGAACTAAAATGAGTAAAGGTTAACAATAACTGACTTCAGTTTCACAAAGCAGCTGGTAGATTGCTGAATTAGAACAGCAACACAAATCCGTTAAGACTTCGTATTATAGTTACTTTTTCCATAACGCTCCTTAAGAGAAAAAAAATATGAAGGCAAAGGTAATGCTGCTTTTAGTCCTTTTATCAAACAAATCAAGCTTCACCTGCAAATAAATTTTACAGCTTCCAAATGATATGTTATTTCTGTGCCAGCAAATTTTATTACTTTTTATTTTTTGCTTTCTTGTTCTGAAGCTACCAGTAATGAACAAAATGACACTAAGAATTAAGTCCTAGGAACACCTTTCAAAGTAAAACTTACAGATAAAAAAGTTACTTACAGATATAAAACAAGTAAGCACATTGCATAGATTAACTAGTAAAAAATTCAAATTCAGACAAAACTAAATTTATGTAACTACATGTAAAGGACTCAAGTATTTTCTTGATTTCTGCATTCATATTAATGTTACATGTGTTCTCCTTTACATTTTTTAATTTTTTATTTTTTTGGCACAGTTTCTCTCAGATTCAAATATAATGAATATTAGGAGAGCAAATTAAAAACATTTTTCCCCCACAAGGTTCAGTGAAGATTAATTAAAAAAAAAACACTTTGGAGCATTTTAAATAGTACATCTGGAAGTAGTCATATGGAAAAAAATTAAGAACAAAATATTTGCTAATCTTGTTTCAATAAAGTAATCACCACACCAACAGCTGATACAAACTGTTACTGTCTCTTGCATTCAAATCTAATCAAATTAATTACCCAAGTAACAGATCCAGGAAAGTACATACAATTTTATATTTGCTTAAAATATGGTCACATCTGTACTTAAGAGATATAATTTTTATTTTATTGGCAAAAATTTAAAAATCCTCCCCTCACAGATCGTTCCATACGTGTGTGTGCACAAACCTATATATTATTTTTTTTCTTCTGTAAGAACTATTTGTTCAAAAGATGTGGCTTAGAGATTTGTTAATGAGACTACAGGGTCCTCAAAAGCAGGCACAGCTGGCTCGTTTATGAATTATGCTGCATTATTAACTTCAATTGAATAGAAAGAGTGGAATACCCTGTTACCTTCTACTCAGAATCATCTATACCACAAAAAAAGTGTTTATCTGACAAATTCACTATCAATTTGCTGATCTTTAATATAATCACCCTGTTCTTTTGAAAATACATAATGCAAAAAGAACCTTTTATACTAAACTTCATAATTTTTACTACAATAAAAAGGGCACTGATACAATCCTCTACCTAATATAAAAGAGGTTTGGCAGATACAGTCCCCATTATGGACACCAGTTAAACCTGTATTTCATAACTGTAGGTTTTAGTGTATTGCCAAAAGCTTGGTTTCATGATATATAATTTACAAAGTGTCATACTATTTAAAAGTACTCATATATACATTTTCTTCTTGTAACACGCCTCTGATTTCCAGTGGAAACATTATAAATGCTATCATAAATGAAATCTTTCTTTACAGAATAGACTATGAATCATATAAAAAATGTTTTAGTTTCCATCTTAAAAGAGTTGTAAACTAATTTTTAAATAAGTACTTTAGTTATATAATTGGAAATGTAAATAACCTGAATATAATTATAAATGAAAAGACAGAGTTCAACAGTAGTTTCTGCTTAGAAAACTCTACCAAATATACTACTGTGAGAATAACACACACATACATATGTGTAATCCATAGATAAATACAGAAGTAATTTTCCTATTGGAACTTTTTTAAAAGTTTCCGTTTGTAGAGGTTTTGCCTTTAATACATAAAACACATACACTATATTGACTAATCTGATACAAATGTAATTTAATGCACTGATTGGCAACAAACATCAGAATGACCCTCCGAATATTACAAAAAAAAATCCTAAAATCCTTTCAACTATATGAAAGAATTCTTAGCAATTTTCATTAATATCATCTTTTAGTGTCCAAACATTAAGTATATTTAATAAACTTTAGCACATATCAAGGTGACTTCTTTGGGACAATTTTGCCATTCAAGTACTTAAATTCATTACTAAACAGAAAAAGAAACTTTTCAATTACTGCTCTGAAAAATCAGAGAAAGAATTACAGTATTATTTTTGCTATGCAGCATTACTTTAGATTCATGATGGCATCCCTTAAAATGATGCTTTTCAAAAAGGAAGAGTGAAAAATTATAAAACACTATTTCAAAAATGGTAGCACATTTGGTCAAATTACAAAATATACTAATATAATAGCATTTATATATGTTAAAAACATAAATATTTAATGTTGCGTAATAGTTTTAATGTGTTCAACATGAAGAATGACTTCCTCTCTTCACAATTGCCACATTTTAATTGATTATCAGTACAATATTTCTCCTGTTTCATAAATAAATTTTATAGCATTTTTTGTTATAATTTTTTTTGCAAAGTATAACCTACAGCACAGTGATTTATAATTTAAGGTAATAGATTATTTTCACACTCTAATTTAGCTTTTACACTATTCAATGCTTCTGAAGCTTTTTTTTGTTTTGTTTTTGCTTCAAGATAGAGGTAGATTTAGTAGAGATTGGGCCCATCAGACTTACTGCCAAAATACAGTTATAAATATCTGTACTGCTAATATGCAGTTTCCATGGATGCTAGAAAAAATTCAGAACTATATGTAATACTTTGCCAAAGTTCTCCTTTTCAAGCTTAAGTTAATAAATAATTTCACAATGTATTTAATTATTGATAAATAGATTAAAAAATAGATAAAACAATAAAAGACATAAATACAGGCACATCAAAATAAAGAACAAAACTATACTGAAAGATTGCAGCTGAATGGAAACTTTTGCTTTGCTTTTAAAAGTACATCAACTTCTTTCTTTTCTGTTCCACATAAAAGCACATCAAACATTCCCACTGACATGGTAACAAAGAGGAAATATCTAAAACTACCCTTATTAGCCATTAATTTTTTCTCCACAAAGTTAAAGTTGAAACCCTTCCATGGGTGCTTCCTGCTGCTGAAATACAAATTGTTGTTGGTTTTCATCCACCTGAGGTACAACGCTGGGGTCATCGTCTTCTACACCAAAGTAATGTTCGATCAGATCAAAAGCCTTTTGGTAAATTTCTTGATTTTCATGGCTTTGCAGAAATTCAATTTTATCTAGACCTATTATTCAAAACATATATATATAAATTGTTATTCAAGTTTCAACATGTATTTAAATCAAAATAATGAATCAATAGCATCCATCAGTCCACTGGCAATGGGACTGTTATTTTTATCTAATTTTTGCACATACTGTAGCTAACACTGATGTCTTTTACTTCAAAAATGAACCAATGGGACAGGCTGGTAAGAGGAAGCACAGGCCTGGGAGTAAGATTACAGACTCCACTCTTGCTTAACAGTGTGATTTTTATCCAAATAAGTCTGGTTCCTCTACAGTTCTCCATTTTATTTTTTATTACTTTCTGCCCCTACTGGCCCAAGCATTTTATTTTTTTAAACATTTTCATTTGAATTTAATATTTCATTCTACTGCTATTGATATTTTGCTTTGTTTTTATTTACTTATTTTTATTTTCAAATATGCTTTATTGTTTGTGCTGTTAGAGTTGTCCTAGTTTTTCCCACTCTTCCCACGCCGAGCAGCAGCCCCACCACCTCAAGCAATCCCCACACCATAAATGACACTTTTAGACGAACTCTACGGGTCCTTTCCAGAGTAACTATGCTAAATAAAAAGCACAAAAAGGGAAAGCAACAAAACAAAAATGAATGGAAAAAGTAAAATGTTTGTAAACTGACACACACATTCTCTTGCAAATGAGCCAGAGAATATCAATATGTAATAAGCTGAGTACTATTTGTAAGTCCAATATAGCTACTGTATAATTTACAAAAAGTACAACATAAATTAAATTGAAAAAGCCCTCTTTGATAGGAGAATCTATAGCTCACAAGAAAAAAAATCTACACCTAAGCCTGGGTGATGCTGAAAACAGTTTTCATTTAATTAGAGTTAATCCTCTTTAATTATATTATTGCAGAATAGAATTAGCAAAGTAGTCATCTCTATATATAATTACAGAATAGCCCAAACTCTACTATAACTTGAAGTTAAAATAATGACTATAATAAGGAAATATCTTAAATTTTTATTTAAGAACAGTGACATTTATGTAAAATAATGACATTATATAATTGTGAAATAAAGGCAAAGTAATATCTCAGGCTTGGTTTAAGAAACATAAATAAAAGCTTGAATCAACCATATAATGGAACTTAAGTCAGAAGTGAATATTTAATAGAAATATATTAAAAGGAAAAACTCAATTTAGATTCATGCCTTATCCTAAAACAGATTCATTTGAGTTAAGTTCAATGTTTTAAGAATCCAATCAGAAATATCTAGCCAATAAAACAGAATTCATCAAATCTCTGTAGGGGCCATGACTTTGTAAATTTTGAAGAAATAAAAGATTATATTAACTCATTTATTAAACATTAATGAGCATCATTTACCTTATTAAAATAAAAAGGTATAAAAAGGGAGAAAAGTCACATTAAAAATTGAAAATAAAATTTGTTTAAATTTTTACAAAATAAGATAAGAAATTGAACTAAGTATAACAAACATGCAATTCAGGTGAGGAAATACACTCATAAATGGAAAATACACACTACCTTCTACATGAAATAAAACAAGAGATACATAAAAGTAATTTGGTGATACCATATTATGTGTGCTAAATCAGCAAAATCAACAAGAGATTAGAAGAAATTCATACAATGCCAGTGACACTATCAAGTAGCATGACTTTGGAAAGCAAAACGAGAAAACACACCAAAAGCTAAAAAAGAAGTCTGTGCCTAAAATTCAGCGAAAGTATTCCTAAAAGTATACACCAAGATATTACTTCAACAGAAAAAATATATTCAGAAAGATGCTTATTTTAGCACATGTAAAGTGGTAAAGAAAGTGGAAACACACCAGTGACCAACCACAAAAATATCGTTAAAACTGCACTCAACATAGCTAAAGCGACCTGCAGCACTACTCACTCAGCATTATGTGGCTATTAAAAGTTACAAATATTAGGTAGAAATACAAAATTTCTCCAAAATGTTAAAAAGCAGAATACAGATCTATTATGCACTGCAGTTATATCAATATAAAGTATTTGTGCATAAGGACAAAGCAAAAAGGAAGTCAAATAATGAAAAGCAATTGCTATGGTAATAAAATTAGGAGTAATAAAAATATATTTTTAAATATTATACTGCTTTTACACACAAACGTTTCTATGGAACTGGAGGGGGCAACTGCCTATGGAAGATAGTTAAGAAATGGACTCTCAACGAAGTGGGTATAGAGGAAATGTACCTCAAAATAATGAAGGCCATATACGGCAAGCCCATAGCTAACATAATCTCAACAGTGGAAAGCTGAAAGCTTTTCCTCAAGAAGATCAGGCACAAGCCAAGGGTGTCCATTCTTACCACTTTAATTCAACATAGTATTGGAAGCCCTAGCCAGAGCAATTAGGCAATAGAAAAATAAAAGGATCCAACTGAGAAAAGTAGCAAAATAGTATTTGCAGATGACTTGATATTTTACATAGAAAATTCTAAAGATTCCACCAAAATACTTTTAGAACTAATCAATGAATTTAATAAGTTTCAAGATATGAAATCAATATGCAAAAATCTGTTGTGTTTCTGTACACTAAGAAGCTATTAGAAAAAGGAGTTACAAAAATAATACCTTTTATAATTGCATCCCAAAAAAATTCTAGGAATAAATTTAACCAATGAAGTGAAAGACTTGTTCACTGAAAACTATAATAAAAATAACTGAAAGATACAAATAAATGGAAAGATATTTTGGGCTCATGAATTGGAAGAATTAATATTGTTAAAACATCCACAGTACCTAAAGCAATTTACAAATTCAGTGCAATCCCTATAAAAATTCCAAAGGTACTTTCCACAGAATAGAACAAACAATCCTAAAATTTGTACTAAACCCCAAAAGATCCTGAATACCAAAGCAATCTTGATAAAAAAGAGCATAGCCCTAATTTCAAACTATATTACAAAGCTGTAATAATCAAAACAGTATGGTACCAACATAAAAACAAACCAATGGAACTGGACAGATAGCCCCAAAATAAACCCACACATATATGCTAAATCGATGTACAACAAAATAAGTCAAGAATACACAATGGGGGGTGGGGAGAGCAGTATCTTCAATAAATGGTGCTGGGAAAACTGGATAGCCACATGTGAAAAATGAAACTCGATCACTACTTTTCACTATACAGAAAAATTAACTCTAAATTGGTTAAAGACTTGACCTTACAACTTGAAACCATAAGAAAACATAGGTGATAAGCTTGACATTGATCTTGGCAATGATTATTTGTATTTGACACCAAAGGCAAAGGCAACAAAAGCAAAAATAAACAAGCAAGACTATATCAAACTAAAAAGCTTCTGCACAACAAAGGAAACCATCAACAAAATAAAAAGGCAACCTACAGAATCGGATAAAATACTTGCTAATCATATGCCTGAGACGGAGTTAATATCCATATATGAAGAATTCATAAAAATTAACAGCAATTAAAAAAAACAACCACAATTGAAAAATGGACAGATGAGCTGAAAAGACATTTATCCAAAGAAGACATGCAGGTCCATGTCCAACAGGTACAGGACAATGTGCTGAACATCACTAATCCTCAGGGAAATACAAATCAAAACCACAGTGAAATACTACCTCACACATTAGGGTGACTGTTATCAAAAAGACAAGAGATAATAAGTGTTGGTAAGGACATGAAGAAAAGGGGGAACCCTGTTCACCCCTGATAAGAATGCAAATTGATGCAGCCACTATGGCAAACACTGTAGTTTCCTCAAAACACTGAAAATAGAACTACCATATGATCCAGCAATTCCACTCCAGGGAATTTATCTGAAAAAAAAAAAAAATACTAACTCAAAAAGATATATCCATCCCCATGTTCAGTACAGCATTACTTACAAAAGCCAAGACATGGAAGCAACTTAAGTGTCCATGAATAGATAAATGCAAAAATGTGATGTATATATATATGGTATATTATTCAGCCATAAAAAAGGCCTTGTGACAATATAGGTGGACCATGAGTGTTATGCTAAGTGAAATAAATCAGAGAAAGATAAATGCTTTCTCAGCTACGTGGAATCTGAAAAACACACACACACACAAAACGAGGTTACAGAGACAGAGAACAGACTGGTGGTTGTCAGAGGCAGTGGGTGGAAGGTAAATGAAATGGGGGCCAAAAGGCACAAACTTCCAGTTATAAATGAATAAGTCATAAAATATAATGTCCAGAATGGGAACTATAGTTAATAACACTACATTTTAAAGTTGTTAAGAGAGTTCATCTTAAAAGTTCTCATCACAAGAAAAACAATTTGTTATAACCATGTATAGTGACAGATGTTAACTAGACTTACTGTGGCGATCATTTCACACTGTATACAAACACTGAGTCATGCTGTACACACCTGAAGCCACTGTAATGTTGTATGTCAGCTACACCTTAATTTCAAAGACATTTTACTGTAATTATACATTTTTAACTGACTGCTTACCATATGCTTCTTCAATGAGAGCACAGTATGGATTAATACCCATCCCATTCTGCTTAGATTCTTGTTCTCCAAGACGTAAAATATTTTCAAGTCCATTTAAAGCCACTTGGACTATTTTAGAGTCCATAACAGTCAATAGGTCACAAAGTGGTTTAATGCAGCCTAAGGCCACCAAATACCTTCAGAGTAATTTAAAAAAAAAAGTGGAGAAAGAAATAACATTGAAAGAGATTTAAATGTTGTTTATAGTGATGACATGAAAATATTCTTCAGTGAAATGTTATACAAATAATTAAGAAAAGTATTCCTATCTACTTAAACATTAAAAACAATTAAATATTCACTTACATAGAAATCTAAAAACATTTTTACTCTATTTTTCTAATAATTTAACATAATTAGCAATAAATGGTATTACAAAAATTATAAAAACATACATGCAAGGCATGCAAGCAAATTGGTATTTGGGCCTATTTTTTCATGGCATGTCAACACTAAGTGGGTTAGAAGTCTTTTTGTTTGTTTGTTTTTAAGGGTGAGCCTATGTACACACATAAGAGTCACATGGGGCGGTAAGCAGAAATGTAAAGGAAGGAGGGACATCCAAATCAAACTTCAGAAAATTTTCCACAAAAATAATCGGAGCTAATGTTCTGAATATATGTTCTGTTTCAGAAGCATAGAAGGCTTCCAGGAACAAAACAGACCAAGTTGTAAATAATTTTAATAAATAATATTTACTATAATTAATCATGTTCATAGTGCTTTGTTCTTTTCTAATTCCTATTAGCTCTTTTTTTTCCATTCTCTACAATGTAAATTAAGTAACTGATTTGTTGACTTGGCAAAAAGTCATTAGGCATAAATGTAAAAAAACAAAACAAAATAACATATGCTCTGAAGTCAAACTGCATGGCTTCAAATCCCATTTTCACTCCGTATGTGTGACTCTGACTAACTGGTCTGTGCCTGTTTCCCATCTTAAAATGGGGGTAATAACAGTACCAAACTTAAGAGGGTTGCTGTGAAAATACAGCAGACATTCAATAAGTTAGTTTCCATCCCTTAAAAAAAGTGTACATACCTTTACTGGAGCACTCACTTGCCATATATTATAACTCATCAAACTGAATAACTATCTCATGGAGTTATGAAGTTAAAGGAAATAAAAGACGTGAAAGCACCTGATGCACTACTGGTGCTCAATAACTGAAACGATTTAACACAACTGGCAACGTTAGACATGCAACAATATTAGTGGTATGCATGCAAACCTTAATCTGAGATCAACAGACCTCGTCCCATTTATGTAGACTTCATGAAATGGTGAAAATGGTTAGAAAAATAATAATCTCAGTTTAGATACCTGATTCACACTAATAATCTTAAGGAATAATAATATATGGAATAGACATAATGATGAAAATAAATTTAAAAAATATAACTGTTTGTAGGTGAACAAACAAACCTTGGGGTCCCAAAGCACATAAAAATAAAATTAGCATAAAAAAACACACGCTAGAGCAAAGGAAAGAGCTTGTTTTATTACTGCTTATATTCATGACACAAATGAAATGAAAATATTGTTAAAGCAAAGAGGTGAAATGAAAAATAAAAAGCAGAGAAAGATATCATTAACATATGGAGATATGAATCTGAAGAGCAAGATAATAGTACAAATAAAGGCAATAATAAACAATGATCTCACAATAGGTAGATTTCAAAATCCTGTGAATTATAAAATAGCATTGTAGCCTGACTTTTTCTTTTATAAATTAAGAAACAAATACAATACTCATTAGAAAATACTTCCTAAATAGTCACTTCAAAAGCTTAAAGTCCTGAGTTTCATGGAAGGGTCCTCAGAACAAGAAGATTCTGTAGGAAGTCAGGCTTTTATAGAAGTGCAAAGTGGAACTTTGCTATGCAGGAGGGAAAAAAAGTAAAAGCACAAGTTGAAAAGAGACTTAGAAAGCGATACTGATGACAAAAATTATGATTATTACAAATAACGATAGCAGCTAATCTTAGCACAGAAGTTGTGTAGTCACCATGCTAAGCACTTTAAATGTATGAACTGCATTTAGCTGTCAAGATGCTACTATAAAGTACTATCCATTATTGAATCCATTTAAAAAAGGAATAAACTGTGGATTAGGGGGGTTAAATGACCTTGCCAAGGTCATACAACTTCTACTCAAGGAACAGGATTGGGAGGGAGGCTGATTTCAAAGCCCATCTACCCACTATTTGTTGTTAGGAAAAAAAAAGGCAAACAATAAAAGGGCTGGATTCAAAAAGTTATCATAAAAATAACAGTAAGAGTCAATCTACAGGTAAAAATAACGCTGATTAGAAAAGCATTATTGTAAAAACAACTGTGTATTTCAATTTTACTTTATATAAGTAGATACACAAATTTATTAGTTATTTCTATACAATAAAGTTAAATGTATATGATTTTTATGATCTAAGAAATATTTAATGGCCATAACAGTATTTATTTCAAATTGACATAAGTTCTCTTTCAGATTTTTAATTTCTGATTTTATAGTCTGCCAAGGAGAATGATGTTAATCATATTTAAATGAAAAAAAAATAAAGCGCTATACACAAATAATGTAACTGATATAACAAATGCTATCACTTCACACGAAACATGCTTATTAAATGGACAGAAATAACATTTTAGTGTTATCAACAAATAAAAAGTATGTACTATTTCAAGCTTGTAAATGTCCCATTTACATTGAAATTTTTTTAAAATGTGTATCACACCTTATTTGTTCTGGAGTGCCTCCTGATGTTGCATTAGTTATAGCCCAAGCTGCTTCTTTTCTGGTACGAAACTCTGCTTTCTGAAGAATCTCAATCAAAATGGGAAAAATATTTGCATCTATAACAGCCTGAAGAGGAAAAATGATATAGCAAAATCAATGCAAATACAGATTTAAATATATTAGTAAGTAGAAGAATCTTGAAACTAAATAGCTTTAAAATGTCAGGCTCGCCCTGGCTGGTATGGCTCAGTGGATTGAGTGCTGGCCTGTGAATCAAAGGGTCACCAGTTCAATTCCCAGTCAGGGCACATGCCTGGGTTGCAGGCCAGGTCCCCAGTAGGGGGTGCGCATAAGCCAACCACACATGGATGTTTCTCTCCCTTTCTTTCTCCTTCCCTTCCCTTCTCTCTAAAAATAAATAAATAAAAATAAAATCTTTAAAAAAATAAGGCTTTTTGAAAATATTTCTCACTTTTCAACATTCACATACTTCCAATTTTAGAGAATACATTGGAATATAAATTTTAAAGATGATAAAACATTAAGCAGAATATTGATCAAGTAATTATTGACTCAAGAAGCTTGATAGGCCCCTAATAAATCATTATATAATAGTTTTTAGATCATTGCCTTTTTAAAAACTAAATCAATCCCTTTTGTTTTCATGTATTTTTTCTCTTGCCATTTAGTCCCCCTACACTGCCCTCCCCCCAGCAATCACCACACTGCTGATCCATGTTCATGAGTCCTTTTTCCTTTTTGCTCAGTCCATCCATCCTCTACCTTCCTCTCTACCTTAGCCATCACCTAGCTCCCTGTTTTCCTTGTGGGTTCAATCTGTTCATTAGATTCCACATGAGTGAAATAATACATTTTCCTTTCTGACTGGCTTATTTCACTCAGCATAATGTTTTCCAGGTCCATCCACACTGTCACAAAGGTAAATTTTTTTCCTTTATTTACAGCTGAGTAGTATTCCATCGTGTAAATGTCCTATGATTGTTTTATCCACTCATCTGCTAATGTACTCTTAGGCTGCTTACATATATTACTGATATGTTATTTACATATCTTATGTAAATAACAGTGCTATGAACATAGGGGTGCTTACATTCTTTCAAATTAGTTTTGGGTTCCTTCAGATATATTCCCAGAAGTGGGATTGGTGGGTCAAAAGTGAGATCCATTTTTAGTTTTTTTGAGTTCTTTCCATACTGCTTTCCAGTGATGGCACCTGTCTACATCCCGACCAAAAGTGGAAAAGGGTTTCCTTTTCTCCACATCCTCACCAACATTTGCTGTTTGTTGATGATAGCCATTCTGACAGGTGTGAGATGATACCTCATTGTGGTTTTAATTTGCATGCATTTCTCTGATGATTAGTGACATTGAGTATCTTTTCATATGTCTATTGGTCATATCTATGTCCTCTTTGAAGAAGTGTCAATTCAGGTCCTTTGCCCATTTTTTAATTTGGTTGTTTTTTTGGTGTTTAGTTTTGAAAGTTCTTGATGAATTTTGATTAACCCTTATTAGATGTATCAGTGATTATGCTCTCCCACTCTGTGGGCTGTTTTATTTTGTTGATGTTTTCCTTTTCTGTGTACAATTTTTAGTTTGATGTAATCTCATTTGCTTTTGTTGTTGTTGCTTCATTTTTTGGGGGGAGATATATCTGTATTGTTATGAGCAATGTCCAAGATTTTGCTGCCTGTTTTCTTCTATAATTTTTGTTTCAGGCCTAACATTTAAGTCTTTAACCCATTTTAAATTTATTCTTGTGTGTGATGTAAGAAGGTGGTCTAGTTTCATTTTTCTACATATATCTGACCAATTTTCGCAGCACCATTTATTGAATAAACTATCTGTAGCCCATTGTATGTGCTTGCTTCCTCTTTTGAATATAAATTGACTATAAAGGCATGGGCTTATTTCTGGGCTCTCTATTCTGTTCCATTGATCTATTTGTCATTTGTATGCAAGTACCATGCTGTTTTGATCACTATAGCCTTATAGTATAGGTTGACATTAGGTAGCGTGATTCCTCCAACTTAATTCTTCTTTCTCAGGATTGCAGTTGCTATACCTGGCCTTTTGTACTTCCATATAAATTTCTGATATATTTGTTCTAGTTCTGTGAAATACATCAATAGAATCTTGATAGGAATTCTATGAATCGTATCTATAGATTCCATAGATTGCTTTGGGTAGTATGGACATTTTAACGATGTTAATTCTTCCTATCCATTTACTTGGTATTTGCTTCCACTTATTTGGGTCTTCTATTTTTTTCTTCAGTGCCTTATAATTTTCTGAGTACAGGTCTTTTACAGCCTTGGTTAGGTTTATGCCTAAGTATTTTATTCTTTTTGAAGCAATTGTGAATGGGATTGTTTTCTTAATTTCACTTTATGTTAGTTCCTTATTGGCAAAAACAGAGGCAACTAATTTCTGGACATTTATTTTGTATCCTGCTACTTTGCTGAATTCATTTATCAGTTCTAGTAGTTTCTTGGTGGAGTTTTTGTGGTTCTCTATGTACAGTATCACACCATCTGCAAATAAAGACAGTTCTATTTCTTCCTTTCCAATTTAGATGCCTTTTATTTCTTCTTCTTGTCTGATTGTTGTGGCTAAGACTTCCAGTACTATGTTGAATAAGACAGGTGAAAGTAGACATTCCTGTCTTGTTACCAGTCTTAAGGGGAACACATGTAGTTTGTCAGTTGAGTCATCTATGGCCTTTATTCTGATTAAATATGTTCCCTCTAATCCCATTTTGCTGAGAGTTTTTATCATAAATGGGTGCTGCCTTTTATCAAATGCTTTTTCTGCATCTATTGATATGATCATGTGGTTTTTATCCTTCATTTATTTATGTAGTAAATCATATTTATTGATTTGCAAATGTAACAATCATGCATTCCAAAAATAAATCCCACTCGGTCATGGTGTATAATTTTTTGATGCATTGTATTTGGTTTGCTAATATCTTATTGAAGATAAATTTATTAGCATCTATTTTCATCAGAAATATTGGCCTATAATTTTCCTTCTTTATAGTGTATTTATCTGGTTTTGGAACTAAGATAATGCTGGCTTCATAAAATGGGCTTGGAAGCTTCCCTCTTCTTGAATTTTTTGAAATAGTTTGAGGAGGAGGTGCTTGTTTTTCACAAAATGTTTGGTACAGGTTACTTGTAAAGCCATCCATCCTAGATTGTTTGTTTTGGGGGACTTTTTGATTACTGCTTCAATTTCACAGGTTGTAATCTGTCTATTCAGATTTTCTGATTCATCCTGATTTAGTTTGGAAGTTTTGTCTAGGAATTTATCCATTTTGTCCAGGATGTCCAGTTTGTTGGTATACATTTGTTCATATTTTCTTACAATCATTTCAATTTATTTGGTGTCAGTTATTTCTCCTCTTTCATTTCTGATTTGTTTATTTGGGGCCTCTTTTTTATTGATTAGTCTGGTTAAAGGTTTGTCAATCTTATTTATCTTTTCAAAGAACCAGCTATTGGATACATTGATCTTTTGTATTATTATTATTTTTTTTTTAAATAAGGATTTTTTTTTTAATTTTTTTTAAGATTTTATTTATTTATTTTTAGAGAGGGAAGGGAGGGGGAGAGAGAGAGAGAAACATCAGTGTGTGGTTGCTGGGGGACATGGCCTGCAACCTAGGCATGTGCCCTGACTGGGAATCGAACCTGCGATACCTGGTTCACAGCCCACGCTCAATCCACTGAGCTACACCAGCCAGGGGACCTTTTGTATTATTTTTTTAAAAACTATTTCTTTTCTTTCTACTCTGATATTATTTCCTTCCTTATATTCACTTTGGGCTTTGTTGTTCTTTTTCAAGTCCCTTTAAGTGTAAAGTTAGATGGGTTATTAGCTTTTTCTTGTTTTTTTTGAGATAGGCAGGTAATGCTCTGAATTTCCCTCTTAGGATTGCTTTTCCAGTGTCCCACAAATTTTGGATTGTTGTGTCCTCATTTCCACTTGTTTCAAGGTATCTTTTGATTTCTTCCTTGATATCATTGTTGACCCGCTCATTATTTAAATAACAGGTTATTTAGCATCCATCTTTGCAAGTTTTTCGGTGTTCTTCCTGTGATTGATTCCTAGTTTCATAGCATTGTGGTCAGAGATGTCTGATATGATTTCAATCTTCTTAAATTTACTGAGATTTGTTTTGTGCCCTAGCATGTGCTCTATCCTAGAAAATAATCCATGTACACCGGAAAAGTATGTATATTGTTATTTTGGGGTGAAATGCTCTGAAGATACCAATTAAATCCATTTGATCTAGAGTGTGGTATAAGACTGCTGTCTACTTGTTGATGTCCCATCTGGAAAATCTCAATTGAAGTCAATGGGCTGTTAAAACTATGTAAATACAGACTATTACTGTATTTCTGTTGATCTCTACCTTTATGCCCATCAAGATTTGCTTCACTTATTTAGGTGCTCCTGTGTTGGGTATGTAAATGTTCACAGGGCTATGTCCTCTTGTTGGATTGTTCCCTTTATCATCATGTAGTGTCCTTCTTTATCTCTTAACTATAACCATGGTTTTAAAGTCTATTTTGTCAGACGTAAGTATTGCTACCCTAGCTTTTTTTACCTTTCTGCTTGCATGAAATATCTTTTTCCACCCTTTACTTTTGGTCTGTGTGTATCTTTTGATCTGAGATGGGTCTCTTGGAGGCAGCATTTATATGAGCCTTGTTCTCTTATATATTCAGCTACCCTGTGCTTTTTGAAGCATTTATGCCATTTATATTTAAGGTAATTATTAATAGATATGTGTTTAGTGCCATTTTATTGTTAGACTATTTTCCTCTCTTCTTCTTCTTATACTAGCACACCCTTTAACGTTTGTTGCATTACTGGTTTGGTAAAGGAGTATTAACAAACTCCTTTAGCTTGTTCTTGTCTGGGAAGCTTCTTATTTTTCCTTCAAATTTAAATGATAGCCTTGCTGGGTAAACTAGCCTTGGTTCTAGGTCCTTTCTTTTCATCACCTTGAATATTTCACAACACTCTCTTTGGGCCTGAAATGTTTCTGTTGAGCAATCAGATGACAATCTACTCTAATTGGTGCTCCTTTGTTATATAACTACCTGCTTTTTCCATAGCAGCTTTTAGGATTCTCCCCTTGTCTTTAAGTCTTGCCAATTTAATTATGATGTGTCTCAGTGTAGACTTCTTTGGGTCCAAAGAAGCCTACTTCGTTTGGGATTCTCTGAGCCTCCTAAACTTATGTGTCCCTCTCCTTCAGATTAGTGAAGGTTTTGGTTATTATTTCTTCAAATATGTTCTCAATCCCTTGCTTGCTCTCTCTCCGGGTATTCACTTGATGTTGTTATGCTTCATGCTGTCCAAAATGTTTCTTAAGCTCTCATTTTTTAATTTTTAATTTTTTTTTTTGCAGCACTGCTTGGGTGTTTTTCTACCTTGTCTTCCAAACCACCGATTTGATCCTCTGCTTCATCTAACCTAGTGTTCATTCTTTCCAGTGTACCATTTATTTCAGATACTGCATTCCTTATTTCTGACTGGTCCTTTTTTTATGGGTTCTATGTCTTTTTTTCAGGCCATTGAGCATCTTATCTTTATAAGCATTACTCTAAACTCTGACAAATTGCTTGCCTCCATTTCATTTAGTTCTGGAGAATTGTGTTGTTCTTTCATTTGGGGTCTGTTTCTTTGTCTTCCCATTTTGGCTGCTTCTTTGTACATGTTTCTATGTATTAGGTAGATCTTCAAAGGCTCTGGTGCAGACTTTTGTCAGACACTGCTTATGTCTGACCCTGGTCAATCTATTTGGAGCTATCAGCTATCCACAGCTTGTAGCTTCCTCTGCTAGGCCTGGGCATGTACAGAAAGAATCAGGCTGCACACCAAGGCCAGCTTTAACCAGCACCAGATCCCAGGGAGGATCAGCTGAAGTCTCAGAGCTCCCAAGATCTATCATAGTTGTTAAACTGATCAGTTATGAGTACTTTAAGCTGTACTCAGCAACCCATCTTAAGCTCCACAGGGTAGCACAGGGTAATTTCTTCAGGTGGAGCTATTGCCTCCCCTCAGGCTGATGCCACTTGGAGGGGTGTTCTAGGCCTGAGAACAATGGCTTCTGCTATATGGGAAATGACTCAGCACAGGGATTCTCTTGGCTGTTCCTCTGTTCTCTCCCCAGAGCCATCAACCCCAGATTTTCCTCAAGTGTATCCTATTCTGCCTTCCCTCTGTGAGAGCCCAGGGTAAGGAGCTACAAACAACATGTTGTGTGTTGGCCCTTTAAGATGCTCTTTCTCCAGCCATCTCTCTCTGGTAGACAGAAACCCCACTGATTTTCACAGCTGGATGTTATCTGGGCCCTTTCCAGCTCTGGTGATATAGGCCAGCGAGCCCAGCTTGGGGTTTAGACTTCACACTGCTCTGAGGGAACCCCTGGGCACTGAAATATCTCCGGCACTTCAACTGCCACCTGTGGAGCCCAGCCAGCCTTCTCACACCTCCTCAACGCTCCCTACCAGTCCCATTGTAGTGATATGGCTTCTTCCATCTGTCCGGGGTTATAACGTTTGTCTTCAGCTGGTGTTCAGTTGGTTATTCTGGATGATTTCTCTAAAATTTAATTGTTATTTCAGATTGGTCCTGGGAGGAGGTTAGTGTAGCTTCCACTTACTTCTCTGCCATCTTGGGTCAGCCAAACTAATCCACCACAGGGCTCAGCAAGATGTACTGATCCAGAGGCATCCATACTTCACCCTAACCAACCTCTTTTTAAAGACTAACAAATGTTTATGTATCAAGTACTGTGACAGAAAATGTTATATATATATTTGCTATTCCAATTATATATGTATATAATTGCCATTCCTCATTAGAAATGTATAAGCAACTGCTTTAGAAAAAAGGCTATGATCTTTAAAATACTTTTCAAGAATCTTTTAATAATCTTTTTCATTAATTCACTAAAAAACATCACTGATAAAATGCTGACTTTTTCCCAAACTTCTAAGATCTTCCTGTTTTCTCATATCTGAAAGGTATGTACCTGAATCTGAGCTCTATTTCCAGCAGTAATATTAGATATAGTCCAGCAGGCTTCTTTCCTTATTGACTCCTTTGGGCTACTCAGTAAGTGTAAAAGACAGGGTAATGCAGAGCAATTCAAAATTACCTAAAACAAAAGTTAGAAATGGGAAAAGTTTTTTAGCAAAAAATAGAGAAAAAAATAAACAAAAATGTACTAAAAATTGTTTAGAAATATAAAAACCATTGTGAAAAATTAAGAAAAACATTCCTGTCAAAGTAAAACTATGACACGTGCTGTCTTCTACCCTCCCCCTCCCACTCCCAAAACCTTTCTAACGTTGGTGTAGTGAAGTGCCCTGATCTTGAGGACAGATTTAGTGACTGGTCAGGATTTACCCTCTAGTTTTACCAAACGAAATAATTAAAAAAATACACATAGATATCAAAATTACAACTAAAGTACAGAACAACCATCACTCGGGACCACGAGAAATCAAGTCGAATGGAAGTCTATCAACTACAGAATTAAAGAAACCATACTCTTCCAGACTGGAAGGAGGGGTGGAGATGCAGAATGGGCTGGTCCCACATCTATATATGCTGGATACAAATCTGGGAGGCGATTCTGGGGAATGAGGAGTGCAAGCCCAGGATTCCAAAGCCAGGAAGATAAGTCACCATAACTTCTGGCTGTAAAAACCAGCAGGGATTGAGTCAGTGAAGAAACTGCTACAGTTCCAAGCAGTTCCCCTTAAAGAACCTATGCACGTACTTATTCAGACTCACTCCATTTGAGCTCAAACACCAGGGTAACAGTTTGAAAAGTACCAGTGGCATACAGGGAGGAAGTGAAGTGTCTGGAATCAAGACGAGAGCTGAGGGACAGCTTTCTCCAGACAAAAAGGTGGGCAGAGGCCATTTGTACCTCTCTTAGCCCTCCCCCTATAGAGCCACAGAGTCAGGAGGCAGGTGCCATATCTGAGACTCCAACAATCTGGCTGACACTGTCTGCCCATACCAGAGATGCCGAGACTCTGCCCATCCAACTTACAGGACCACATAAACTGTTAACTATGACCTTTCATATGAATAGCTGGCCTTGGTTCATGCTTCACAACTTCCTAAATCCTATCAAACAAGAAAGAGCTGGCCTCAGTAAGCCTTCAGTCCCCATAACGCTTGCCAAGTGGCCCTAGGTCTGGCACTAGGAACAGCCTTCCTAGATTCACAGTTTGGCTTTGCCTGGGAATCTCTAAGCCCAGCACAAGTAGCAGCTACCTCAGATTACTTTATACTTCAGGCAGGGTGCCCAGAGGCAGAACATAATTGGGGCTGACATTGGCCTTCATCACCCAGGAAATCCCAGAGCCTATGTACCCAGTGGACAGCTACAGACCTTGTCAGAGCTCCATCACTGTGTCCCTGTATATCTGATTCTCCATGGAGGGTGGAGGGTGGTGGTCAGTGGTCACAGTCAGTTCTTGCAACTGACTGGCCTGGGTAAGTCCCTCCCATTGACCTGCTAACAGCAATCAAGGCTCAACTACAAGAGGATGGTGTACTCAGCCCACACAAAAGGTGTACCTCAAGTACACAGCTTGGATGATAGCGGAGGCTGTGCCACTGGACCCAACAGGACACCTACATTAGGCCACTCTACCAAGACAGGGAGCCATAGCAGCTCTACCTGATACACAGACACAATCACAGGGAGGCTGCCAAAACAAGGAGACAAAGACACATTGCCCAAATGAAATAACAGATCAAAACTCCAGAAAAAGAACTAAACAAATGAGTGATAAGCAATCTATCAGATGCAAAGTCAAAATACTGGTTATAAGGATGCTCAAAGAACTCGGTGAGGACAACAGCATAAAAAAGATCCAGTAAGGAACAAAGGATAAAGTAATTGAAATAAAGAACAATTTACAGGGAAACAACAGTACTGTGGATAAGCCAAGAATCAAATCAATCATTTGGGACATAAGGAAGCACAAAACAAGCAATCAGAATAATAGTAAGAAAAAAGAATCCCCCCAAAAATGAGGATAGTGTAAGCAGACTTTGGGACAACCCCAAGTTTTCCAACATTCACACCACTGGGATGCCAGAAGGACAAGACAAAGGGCAAGAAATTGGAAATCTACTTGAGAAAATAATGAAAGAAAGCATCCCTAATTTGGTGAAGGAAATAGATACGCAAGCCTAGAAAACACAGAGAGTTCCAAACAAGATGGATGCAAGGAGGATCACTCCAAGACACATCAAATTACAATGTTGAAGGTTAAAGATAAAGAGAGAATCTTAAAAATACCAAGAGGAAAGCAGTTAGTTACTTACAGGGCAGTTGCCATAAGGCTGTCAGCTGATTTCTCAAAAGAAACTTTGCGGGCTGGAAGGGACTGGCAAGAAATATTCAAAGTGATGAAAAGCAGAGACCTAAAGCCAAGACTGCTCCACCCAATAAAGCTATCATTTAGAATCAAAGAGCAGGTAAAGAGCTTCCAAGACAAGAAAAAAACTAAAGGAGTTCATCATTATCAAACCATTATATGAAATGTTAAAGGGACTTCTTTAAGAAAAAGATCAAAACTACAAACAATAAAATGGTAATTAAAAAAACTATGGTACATTTACACAACAGTATACTATGCAGCAGAAAGAAAGGAGCTCGTACCCTTTGCAACAACATGTACAGAACTGGAGAGCATTATGTTAAGTGAAATAGGCCAGGTGGTGAAGGACAAATACCATATGCTCTCACCTTTAAGTTGGAATCTAATTAACAAAAAAACAAGCAAGCAAAACATAACCAGAGACGTTGATATTAAGAACAAACTGACAGTAACAAAAGGAGAGATGGGAGGGGAAGATGGAGGGGGTAAGGGTGAAGGGTTTTCAGGAAAAACTATAAAAGACACATGGTCAAAACCTTGGGGGGGGTGCATGGAATCAGGGGAGGGAGGTGGGGATGGCTGGGGTGGCAGGGAGAGGTGAGGGGAAAAGTCAGACAACCGTACTTGAACAAAAATAAAAAAAGATTAAAAATGTGTATACATATATCGACAACTGAATCTAAAAAACAAACTAAGCAAACAAGAACACAGACAAAACCATGGATACAGAAAGCATTTGGATGGCGGCCAGATGGAAGGGGATGTGGAAAATGGGTGAAGATGTGAGGGGATTAAGAAGTACAAATAGGTAGTTACAGAATAGCCATGGGGATGTAAAGTACAGTATAGGAAATGGAGTAGCCAAAGAACTTATATGTATGACCCAGGAAAATGAACAAAGGTAAGGGGATTTGCTTGAGGGGGTGGGAGTGCTGGGGAAAGGGAAGCAAATGGGGAAAATTGGGACAACTGTAATAGCATAGTCAATGCAATATAGTTTGAAAAAATATATATATATACACATATATATATACACACATATAGATATATATATCAAACTTTGAAAATACCTAATTCCATAACTATTAAGAAATTGGAACATGAAGAGATAAGTCTATTAGTTTCATTAAAAAATTTACTGTTCCACCTTTGTAAAAAAGTAAATTCTGCTTTGTTCCTTTGTTTCTTATTCCATGGCAAGATTATGTACTTATTTTCAAAATACCCACAATGATTTAAATTAGATAGATTTGGTGAAGACTGTATGAAGCAGGGTATCAAAATTCTGTGGAAAACAGTGTATGTTTTGGAAGGCATTTTCAATTCAAAAGCTGTGTTTAAAAACCATCAATTACTAAGGATCAACTGTTTAATAATTCAGGCAGGTATCTAAGTAGAACTTGTAAAGATTAAAATGGAACAAAATAATGTAGACAAGAATAAAAATTTTACTATATGGTGGCAAACAAAAGAGAATCTAATGTGTCCAGAATCTAAATTTCTAGAGAGACTGTCCCAGATATGACATCAATCCTGACATCATACCTAAAAAGGTCATCTCAAAAATTAGATCTCATACACATAGTTAATTACAAATTCAGGAGTGTTTCCTTGCTATCTTTCTTTTCATTCTTATAATCTAGGTCTTCAATCTACTATTAACGGCCCTTCAATTTCTAACTCCACTACTATCCTAGTTATACTCAATCATACTCTCACTAACAGTGTCTGTTCCAGTCAAGTTTAATGCCTCTTACACATACCTCATACATGTCTGGCATATAAATCTCTTCTAGAATATTTAAGTTCTCTACTTTTAAGATCTAGATTTAGTTCCAGCTCTTTTAAAGAATCTACAACAATGTCTTAGCACACTGACTTCTTTTTTAAACTTGTATAGCATTTACTGACCAAACAGTTCTCAGAAAACATATACTACACAGGGTAATTACTTTGTTTTAATATACATTTTCTCTCCTATTGAATTGTAAATCCCTTAAGAGCCAAACTCCTATTTTGTTCAATTTCGTAACCACTTAGGTCTAGGGCAGTGGTTTTACATAGATGTATTTTGAATCTAAATATGCTTACGTGCCCTGGCCAGTGTGGCTCAGTTGGTTGGAGCGTAGTCCCGTAACCAAAGGGCCACGGATTTGATTACTGCTCAGGGCACTTACCTAGGTTGTGGTTTTCATTACAGGTCTCGGTATGTACAATCCCCAGTTCAGACACATACAATCCCTAGTCCGGGCGCTTACGGGAGGCAACCAACTGATGCTTCTCTCTCACATTGTTTTTCTCTTTCTCCCTTCCTCTAGTCTCTCTAAAAAGCAATGAAAAAATGTCCTCAGGTGAGGATGGAAAAAAAAGAATATGCTTACATTATAGATACCTATATAATTATATTAATGATAAAATCTGATTAACACCTAATCAAGTGGTATAAACATGATAAACTTCTTAAAGTCCTTAACACTTAATCAAGTGGCATAAACATGATAAACTTCTTAAAGTCCTTTATGTTAATTTATCATATTAAAATGTCTGAACTCACCTGTGTTTGAATATCATCACCAGTCACAATATTACCAACTGCTCTTAATGCAGGTGATACAACTTTATAATCATTGTGCCTAAAATAATAAAAATATTAACTTATACATTATATAAGAATTTAAAATTTATAGAAAAATTGCAAAAATAGTACCAAAAATCCTGTATACTCTTTATCCAAAGAGCCCATTCAAGTTTCACTAATTAGGCCATAATTATCTCTACAACAAAAACTCTCATCCAGGATCATGTGTTGCACCTAGCTGTCATGCCTTTGATTTTCATGGTCTTGATGATTTTGAAGATCATGAGCCATTTAACTGGTATTGACTACTGTTTCCTCATGATTAAGACCCAAGTAACATACTTTGGCTGGGATAATGCAAATGCTATAGTCTTTTCATTACACAGAATTGGCTGGTATATGGTATCTGTTTTGTCCTTTTATAATGGCACTGAACTCTGGTCATTTAATTAAGACTGTTTCTGTCAGATTTCTCCAATTTGACATTACTATTTTTCTCATTGTAATTCATATTTTGTATGATATACTTTTAGACTATGTAAAATCCCATCTCCTTCACCAAAAGTTCTAGCATCTCTTAATGTTTAGTGTCTCAATTATTAATAATTATTAGTATTATTGCCAATGATGATTTTCTAATACAACATTCCAACTACATGCTTTTTCTATCTATCAATCTACCTACTTATTTTAGTATGGACTCACGGAGTCTTATTTTAATCAATAAGTTATAATATATTATTACTATAATTTATTTCAATGCTCAAATCATCCCCAGTTTGAACAGCAGGAATCCCTTCAGTAGGGCTTCTGTGTTCTTTTAACATATATCTATTCTTTCAGCACCCATTACTTTCTATGTTCATCTTACTTTTTATCAGTCTCAGCCCTGGAATCAGCTATTTCTCCAAGAATCCTAGTTCCTACTAATGAACAGCAGTATTTCAAAATCAAGCCCTGAGCATTAGTGTGCTCAGCCTATTAGTATAAGTGTGTCACTGCTCCCAGGCCCTTTAAGGGGGAATACTGCTTTAAGGGGGTAAATACACACAAACATACACATATTTTCATTATATATTTGTTTCCAGATATAAAGCCATGAGTTCACAATGATAACCTCCAACTCTAATGTAATATCACAAGATTTTTCTGGCTTTCCTCCTTCCCATATTTATAAATTCATTCTCTTAAAGTAAGAAATTGGCTTCTTTATGCAAATCCATCCCTACAAATGACCAATCTTCTGATCCAGCTAGGCTGCTGTCACAGTGTGCTAGCTCCCACCCCTGCTACAGCCTGTTCATCTGCTCTGCTGGCACCACCATCAAGTGTGGACCCTGATCCCCACACAGGATGTGCCTGCCCACCCTCCTCCAATGATGTCCTCATGCTAGAATCACAACCCCTTGTCCTACTTCTCGTTTTTGTGCCATCTACTTTGCTTGGGCTTACCTAATGGTTTTTTCCAGAAAAGAAGAAATGAAGATAATATATTTTTTAAAGAAAGGGATGAAGAAATTATAATACCTTTTTAAAATAAGTTTTCTTGTAAGTTTTTCACTTCTAACAAAAATCTGTTCTTTATAAAAAAAGTAGCAATAGTAGCTCAGCACAGAGAAACATCTTTAATACAAGTGAAATACTAAATAATTTTTTACTACATGATCTTTTACACAAATTAATTGTTGCAATGAACAATTAACTCAGTCTGTGAGAGCAGGAACTATGTCCTTATTTCAGTAACAGTATCTTGCACAACAGTCTAACAGGTAACAGGCATTCCATACATACTTCTTGAATTAAGCCCCTCTCATTCATAAACAGCTTAAAACTAATAGAATGTATTAACAAAGTGATTAGTCCCAAGTAGAGAATCTAAGATACAAGTTTAAGGGTCAACGTTTCAGTATTATAGTTATTCTCCAAAGTGAGGTTAGTTGCTTTCCAAACCTTCCTGTAGACAGTGATTCTTGAGATGTTTATGAGGCCATTACAATAACTGCTAAACTCACAATCATATACCGAAAATTATAAATTATAGTTACATCAAAAGTTCCACCAATCTTCGACAAACTCCAGAATCGATGACTGCTTGAATTTTATCATTGGGTCCATCAGATAGATAAGAAAGGGCCCAACACACATCTGCTAATACATCTGAGTCACTGCTAAACAACAATCGTGATAGGACATTTAAGCAAGGTGAAACCTGTAAGGGAAGAAAGAACCAATGTTTAAAATTTTATTCCATCTAAAACCAAATTCCTTTAGGAAAATACAGAAACTAGCTGTAAAACTAAAATTTAATGCTACAAAAAATACTAGAGAAATTAAACATTATACTGTTTTAAAATCATGATCAGATATAAATATGACACTAATTATAACCCCTATTAACCTTATATTGATTAAGATATGATAATTTAAAGTTTTTTAAAATAAGGAAACATGTATTTGGGATCCTCTATGTCTACATCATACACACACAGCCCCCAAAACAGCACACCAAAAATGAGAGAAGTAAAAATGTTTCCATTAAGTGTTTAGTATACCATAGTTTTCTGATCCACTCATTTACTAATAGGCACTTATATTGCTTCCAGTACTTGGCTTTTGTAAATTATGCTGCTATGAACATTGGGGTGCATAGGTTCTTTTGAGTTAGTGTTTCAGGATTCTTAGGGTATAATCCCAGCAGTGGAATAGCTGGGTCAAAAGGCAGTTTCATTTTCAGTTTTTTGAGGAAATTCCATACTGTTTTCCACAGTGGCTGCATCAGTCTGCATTCCCACCAACAATGTAATAGGGTTCCTTTATCTCCACAACCTCAACAGCACTTATTGTTTGTTGATTTGCTAAGTGCCCATCAGTAAATGAGTGAATCAAAAAACTATCTTACATTTACACAATGGAATACTAGGCAGTAGAAAGAAAAAAGGAGCTACTACCCTTCACAACGGCATGGATGGAACTGGAGAGCATTATGCTAAGTGAAATAAGCCAAGTGGTAAAAGAAAAATACCATACAATCTTACATAGAAAAGGAACCTAATCAACAAAACAAACAAGCAAGCAAAATACAACCACAGACATGGAAATAAAGAACAAAGTGACAGTGACCAGAAAGAAAGGGGGAGAGGGATAATAGGGGAAAATAGGGAAAGGGCCATCAAGAAACATGAATATCTCTTTAATACCTCCAAATATTAAAGAGCTCTGTAAAAATGTAAACTCATAGTACTCTTTTCATAAAATTTATGTTTTGAGAAGTGTTTTTCATAGAAAAAGTGTTACTTAACATGCAAGGGGTTTGTTATTGTTATTTTTAAATGAATTAACACATATTTAAAATTTTGTTTTCATTTCTAAAATAGTAAATATTGCTACATATCAACCACATTAAGTAAAAGCTATTGGTTCTCCATACTTTTTAAGAGTGAAAGGGGTCCTGAAATTTAAAAAAAATTGTTCTAGGTTGAGGGAACAGTTAGAGCAAAGAAAGGGGCATGCTTCATGACTGTGAGAAACAGTAAGCAGGCCAGCTGGCTGGAGTGAAGTGAGAAGAGAAATAGTAGGACACGAATAAGAGAAATGACAGAAGAGCCAGACGATGAAAATTCTTATAAAATATTTAACATTTTTCTTTTACTCTGAATAAAATATGGGGAGCAGGGTTCTGAACAGCAATGTAGTACTAACAGTTTAACAGAATCACCCTGGCCGCTACCATGGGCATAGAAAACAATAGATGGGCAGAAAAGAGTGACATTGGCTAGGAGACGACTGCAGTGACCAAGGCCGTAGAGATACAGCAGCATGGACGGTGATATCAAGGGAAAGTGATATACTCATATTTCCTTCCTCAATATATTATTTTGAAAAATTCCAAAATTACATAAAATTTACAACAAAAAGTACAATAAACACCCACATGCTTCTCATCTATATTCACCAGTTAACATTTTGCTACATTTGCTTTCTCCTCAGCTTTACATATACATAAAATATGTATTTTTAAAAAATTTGGCTACTTCCCGCCAAGATGGAGGCATAGGTGGATGCACCGTACCTCCACGTACAACCAAGATAGGAACAACAACAATTTAGAAATAGAATAACATCCAGAACTGACAGAAAATTGAT
This sequence comes from Tonatia bakeri, assembly GCA_004024845.1. NCBI lineage: Eukaryota > Metazoa > Chordata > Mammalia > Chiroptera > Phyllostomidae > Tonatia > Tonatia bakeri. Next base: position 24,511 of record PVIA01002341.1, on the reverse strand, counting down.
CTGAATGGAAGTCGGACAACCAAGAAGTTGAAATAGACCCATTCATCCAGACCAGTAGGAGGGGCAGAGACATGCAGCCAGGCACAGGGTTGGGGTGCAGAGAGCAGAGAGTTCGGAAAGTGCGAGTAAGGCATCCGGGGCATGATAGACTGCAGCAGGTGGACCCTGAGTGCGCAAGTGGCAGCTGGCAGGCCCCGGCAAAAGGGTGGTAACCGGCAAACGCAGTGAGGCGGAAACTATAAAGCAAAGCAGTGCACGGCAACCCAGGATCCGAGTGCTGGGATATAGAGCCTTGGGACACTGATTGAGGACACCTGTGAGAGTTGAGGAGCACGGAGAGACACCCAGCCTTACAGGAAAGGTCCTTGGAGGGTCCCACAGTTTGCACAAGCCTACCTACATGGGAACTGGCACCAGAGGGGACCAGTTTGCTTGGGGGAAGCAGCAAAAGGGACTGAGGTCCCACGGGAAATGGAGCAACCACCAATGTTCCCTCTTGAACCCGCCCCCACATACGACATCACAACCCAGCGACTGGGGTAGCCTGACCTGGTGAACACCTAAGGATCTGCCCCTCACTATAACAGGCACAACCAGACCCCACCCCCCGCAAAAAAAAAGAGAGAGAGAGAGAGAGAGATGGCTCAAACAGAACAAATCAAAGCCCTAGAACCCATCCTTTTAAGCGACCAAGAGATAGCCAACCTATCAGATGCACAGTTCAAAACACTGGTGATCAGGAAGTTCACAGAATTGGTTGATTTTGGTCACAAATTAGATGAACAAATGCAGGCTACGATAAGAGAAATAAAGGAAAATGCACAGAGAACCAATAGTGATGGGAAGGAAACTGGGACTCAAAACAATAGAGTGGACCTTTGTTTTTTAAGAAAACAATGGTTTTTTAAGAAGGAAGAAAGAAACAACCAAACAGGAAAGAATGGAGAAATAAGAATTAAAAGAAAATGAGGAGAAGCTTAGGAACCTCCAGGACATCTTTAAATGTTCCAACATCCAAATTACAGGAGAACCAGAAGGAAAAGAGGAAGAGCAAGTGGAAAAGTTATTTGAACAAATAATAAAGGAGAACTTCCCCATTCTGGCAAAGGAAATAGACTTCCAGGAAGTCCAGGAAGCTCAGAAAGTCCCAAAGAAGTTGGACCCAAGGAGGAATACACCAAGGCACATCATAATTACACTAGCCAAGGTAAAAATGAAGGAGAGAATCCTAGAAGCAGCAAGAGATAAGGACACAGTAACCTACAAAGGAGTTCCCATCAGACTGTCAGCTGATTTCTCAAAAGAGACCTTGCAGGCAAGAAGGGTCTGGAAAGAAGTATTCCAAGTCATGAAAGGCAAGGACCTACATCTAAGATTGCTCTATCCAGCAAAACTTTCATTTAGAATGGAAGGGCAGATAAAGTGCTTCTCAGATAAGGTCAAGTTAAAGGAGTTCATCATCACCAAGCCCTTACTATATGAAATGTTAAAGGGACTTATCTAAGAAAAAGAAGATATAAAATCTGTATAGTAAAATGACAGCAAACTCACAATTATTTACAACCCCACCTAATACAAAAACAAAAGCAAACTAAGCAAACAACTAGAACAGGAACAGAACCACAGAAATGGAGATCACATGGAGGGTTATCAACAGGGGAGTGGGAGGGAGAGAGAGGGAGGAAAGGTACAGAGAATAAGTAGCATAGATGGTAGATAGAAAATAGACAAGGGGGAGGGTAAAAATAGTATGGGAAATGTACAAGCCAAAGAACTTATATGTATGACCCATGGACATGAACTAAAGGGGGGGAATGTGGGTGGGAGAGGGTGTACAGGGTGGAGGGGAGTAAAGGGGGGAAATGGGACAACTGTAATAGCATAATCAATAAAATATATTTTAAAAAATTTTTACTGGCTTATTTAAGCCAATTGCAGATATTATCATGACACTTCAACCCTAAATACTTTAGCACATATGTCCTAAGAAAAATGGCATCTTTCTACATTCATCTACCACACTATAATTACTCTTTCCGTACTACAATTATTACATCGAGGGAATTTTATACTGGTGTAATAAAGGTAGTAATTTTAAAAAGAAAGCTTAGAAAAATGTGGTTTATACTACAGGTTTTATGGATGATCAATTTTATACATTTCAGTATCTATCAAAAGGCAAATTCTTCAGGAAAAACATAGCACATCAATTTCAAAGGTATTACCCAAATGAAAAAAACTTTTTAAAAATAAGTAATTTATATAAGGTGCTCATTATTACAAACTTAAAAAAAATTACTGCTTGCCTATGGCTAAGAACTCTGAAAATCCATGTAATATAATTTGATTTAAAAGATCTCAAAATGTAAATACTGCTTTAAAAAAATCCAGGAGTTCCAGCCAAGATGGAGGCATAGGCAGTCGCATTGTGCTTCCTCGCGCAACCCAAACTAAAGACAACAAAAATTGAGAAACAATAAACAACCAGAACAGAGAGAAATTAACTGAACAGAAGTCGGGCTCCAGTACATCCAGACCAGTAAGGAGCGGCAGAGTCGGAGGCCTGCGGAGGGGTCAAGGGGTCCCGGTGGGAAGAAACGCTGGCTGACAGGCGCGGACGCGCAGGGTGCAAACGGCAGTGGTAAAAACTTAGTAAAAACTCAAATATGGGTATTCCATATTATTTTCCGAGGCAAAATAAAAAAAATTGCTAAGATTGCTAAAACCATGGATATAAACAGCATGCATACCATTATATGTACAAGTCTAAACATATAAATAGCAGGAAAGGAATCATCGTTATCAGATGCACTGACCCTCATCTCCTCAGACAAAATATGGGTATTTTCTTTCCTTACAATTCTAAAACAATCACTGCCAAATCATCAGTTTTTAAATGTAACACATTTTTTAAAAAGCCATCTGAAGGATATTTGTGAACCTCATAAAGTTTTTTTCTTATATTATACCCAGTCCAAATATATTCATTCTTTCCCCTTCTATTATTAAACTGAAAATCATACAAAATCCTTTTAAACTGAATAAGGCAACTGCTACAGTATTATTTCATAATGTGTTTCCATAAAGTATAGCTTACTCAAAACTTTTTAAAGATGTACAGTTGACCCTTGAAAAACATAGATTTTAGCTACACAGACCCATATACATATGCAATTTTTTCATAAATAACAGTAGTGTTTTCCATGCACAGTTGAGAGTCTACAGACGTGGAGAGCCAACTATATGTATTGATCTATGCCAATATTATAGGGAAGTTGAGCATCCACAGGTTTTGGTATTCAAGTGAGTCCCTGGAATCAATTCCTATTCGATACTGAGGGACAACTAAATTTCGGGGAAGTCAAAAGTTATATGTAGATTTTGACTGTGAGCCAGTGCATTGTTCAAGGGTCAATTGTATAGCTATTAAACCAAGTTTCTGGTTACAACAATAAATTTGTTACTCCTTTTACTTTTAACATACTTTACAATGTCTTAAACCAGCTTCTTAGGCATATTATGTATTTGTCAATAAACACAAAACATAATAAACATGGAAGGTTGTGGAAGAATTTCATGAACTACGATTGAACCCATAACAACTATGGGGTATGGTAAAAGATCAACAGACAATGAGATTTTAAAGTCATGTTGGCAATTCAGATGAAATGTGATTAAATCATGAATTCTCAAAGCTACTATGATAAAAGTATTAATAAGAAGGTATACTAGTTCATGCATCATCTTTTTTGAATTAGATATTACCTTTGCCTCCAGAACCTATATCACTACATCTTAACCAAATTTTGAGCTTCTCCTAGTATGACAGTCATTGTTCCCTTTAATGCACAAAGACACTGAATACAAAAAGAGTTAAATGGTATCCCCAAAATTTACCCACATTCTATCTTTCTAACAACATCTCACTGGTAAGACAACTAGTTTGGGAATTTATAATCTATTCTTACAGCAACAGAATATTAGTAGACAGGGGAAAAGTATTATAACAGCTAAAAAGTACAAGGTGAAAGCACAAGCCACTCTGGACTAGCTACTTTTCTAATTTTATAACAGTGGACCTGGATGAACTACCTTAATATTTTATGGGGCTTCAATTTCCTAAATAAGAAGTAGACTAGAAGATTTCTAAAGTCAACTCTAAGATATATAAACATCTGCTGGCAGTGGTTGCCTCTGAGGAAAGACAATTGTGGGGTGAGGAAAGAGTAGAAAGGAAAACTTCCTTTTCACTGTATATCTCTTGATTTTGTATAAGTACAAATACTGTCTAGACAATAAGGAAAATAATTACTAAAATAAGAATAAAGTCCCTTCAATCTCTAAAAATCATTACAAGGAGACTTAAAAGTTTGTGTAGACAGATTCTTCCAATTTGTATATTTTACGCATACCTTACTAAAGTTTGGAGGAGGGTTTTTGCCTCTACATAAATTTGAGAGGGCCCATACAGCATTTCTGGTTGTTGTAAGTCTGTTTGAATTTGTTAATAACCTGCCAAGAAAAAAAAGAAATTGTTACTTTACTTTCATTTTTCCTCTTCAGCTATTTTCTATCATAACATAATTCTTAATATATAGGGAATGGCACAAATAATGCCCCTCGTTTATTATAAAATCTTTTATTACAAAATCATAAGCATGTAATAATGTAACATAAAAATAGCACACTCAAGCATACCACATGACATTTTAGGTGAAATGTTCAAATTAGAACTATAAATTATTACACTCATATTATTACCCTACCAACCATACTTGAGCAGGCATTACTTCTGCCATACCCTGTATTTCATAAGGCCTTCAAAATAAACTGGTAAAATAAGAAAAGGGAGTTTTTAAAATTCATTTTTATTCCCAGAAACAAAATTAAATATAACACAACCTTCTTTTTAAAATTTTGTATCTACAATCTGAGTGGATTCTTACAAGACATAAAACATGTTCAAAATAAATGGTGTCATGGGAAACTGACTTACTTATCTCTATATACTTTAAAAGAGTATTAAATTACTTTTACTTTTTTAACCATGAAAATAATCCATGACACAAATTCATTAGCAAGGTATGTAGCATCAAACTGAATAAAGATCAGCTGTTAAAAAGAGATGTTGGATTTTGTTTTTGTTTTCTGGAACAAATTGTCCATCTTAGGATTTTTTAATCTCCAACCTGCTACAAGTATAGAGAACCTAGGTTTCAAAAAAAATCCCTATTCTGCAATGGCATCAGCAAAAACAGTGGAGAAGGGAACTCTGGGGTCCATGCCTCCCCAGAAACAGGGAAAAAAATTACAAATCCTGTCAGAATCAACTTTATCTGAACTCTCAAAGATGGTCAAAAGTTTATAGTTACCAAGAAAACTTTTAACCAGGAAAGAGTTGAAGCATAGCAGATCTTTCTGGCAGGGTAACTTCTCCTTACCCAATCCCCTCCCCAGTCTGGCAGGACACTTGTACACAAAAGCTGGAGTTCCCACTGTGAGTTCCTGATTCTAAAATGAGCTAAGGAGGCTTTTTTTTTCAAGGAATTGTGTTTGCCTATTCTGACCAGTCTGAATGCCTTCTGAAGGAATAATGCAAGAAGCTTGCCTTTGTTTTGACTAACAAAGAACTGTCTTATTAAGATCAACAGCTGATTTCTCATCAAAAACCATAGAAGTTAGAGACAATGCAATTATATATTTAAAGTGCCAAAAGAAAAAGCTGTCAACCAAAAATTCTATATCCAGCAAAACTATCTTTAAAACATAAAGTAGAAAGTAAAAGATTCTCAGAACAACAAAGAAGAAATTTGTCATACCAGTCTGCTTTGCAAGAGTCATTTACGTTGAAACGAAAGGACAATAAACAATAACTAAAAAACCGTAAGTAGAAATAAATAACAATGCAAAAATAACTACAAAGGTAAATATAAAAGGCAGTATTATCATATTTTTGGCTTGTAATTTTTCTTTATTTCTATATGAATTAAAGGTAAATAAAGCAATAATTATAAATTTTTATTAATGGGAGCACAGTGTATAATGATGTAATTTGTGACAACAACAACTCACGGGGGTAAGACAGAGATGTACAGGACTTTTTGTACAATATTGAGAGTAAAGTGATATTACTCCCAACAAAGTTGTTAGAAGTTTAAAACATTAATTATACTTCCTTAGTTAATAATTAATGACCAAAAAATATACAGAAAAGGAAAAGAGAAGGGAATCAACACAGTATATTTTTAAAAATCAATTAAACCAAAAGAAGGTAATAAGGAACTGAGAAAAAAATATGTAAGATAAATACAAAACAACAAAATGGCGGAAATCCTCCTTCATCAGTACTGACATTGAATGTAAATGGATTAACTCTCAAATTAAAAGTCACACTGCCAGAATGTATTAAAATAAACAAATAATCCATGAGCCATCTTTAATATACTCTACAAGACACTTGCTTTAAAGTCAAAGACATAAATAGGTTGAAAGTGAAAGGACAGAAAAAGATATGCCATGCAAATGATAACTGAAACCCAGGGTAGCTATACTAGTATCAGATAAATTGAATTTAAGTCAAAAATTGTTTTAAGAAGCAAAGAACATTATATATTGATAAAAAGTCAATCCATCATGAAGATAGGACACATAAACTTGTAAGATCTTACAATGCAGCAAAATATACAGGCAAAAATTGACAGAATTGAAGGAAGAAACAGACAGCTATAGGTAGAGACTTCACTACGCTGTTTTCAATAATGGACAGAACACCTAGACAGAAGATCAGTAAGAAAATAGAGGACTTCCATAACACTGTAAATCAACTAAATATAACAGACACCTATACAATCCTATAATCAACAACGCCATATACTATATTCTTCTCAAGTGCATGTAGAACATTCTTCAAAGTACACAATAAGTGAGACAACTAAGCAAATCTGATATATTTTAAAGACTAAAATTATACAAAGTATATTCTCTGGTCACAAAAAATAAAACTAAAAATCACTAATAGAAGGAAAACTTGAAAATTCACAAATATGTGGAAATTAAGTAACACACTCTTAACCAATTAGACAAAAAAGTCACAATTACAAAATACTTTTAAATGAATTAAAATGAAAATGCAACACAGAGGATGTAGTGAAAACAATGCTCAGAGACAAATTTATAGCTGTGAATATCTACATTACAAAAAAAATCTCAAATCAATAACCTAAATCTTCATCTTAAGACACTAAAAGAATTGGAGTAATAAAATGAAGTATGCCTGTATACTAAAAGCTTTCTCATACACATGGAGGAAAGACTCAATACTGTTAAGACAGCAATACTCCAAAGTAATTCAATGCAATCCTTAATCTTGAAAAAGAGAAAAAGAAAACTCAAGTATTAGTTTTTACACCTGCTTTTTTCTCTGAACATTTAAAAATCAAATATAAAAACATGAAATCTTAAAAATACCATTTGTTTATGTATTAAAGACTCCCTGCTTTAGCAACATTTAAATTTTTATTGTATTAAAGATTATAACATACCTTTTTTTGTAGAGTTATTATTTTAACACCAAGTAAGCATCAAGTAAGCATCAAGTAAGCAATGACCATTATGAAATATGGCTTTAGAACGTGAGAGACAGATATGAAACAATAGGAAAAAAATTCCAAATATTTTCAAGCTACTGCAGACATGGCTAAACATAAGCCAAATGTTTTTTTGTTTTGTTTTATTTTGTTTTTTTTAAAGATTTTACTTATTTATTTTTAGAGAGGGGAAGGAAGGGAGAAAGAGAGGGAGAGAAATATACATGTGTGGTCGACTCTCACATGGCCCCCACTGGGCACCTGGCCCACAACCCAGGTGTGCCCTGACTAGGAATTGGACCAGTGACCCTTTGGTTCACAGCCTGCACTCAATCCACTGAGCTACACCAGCCAGGGCCATAAGCCAAATGTTAATCAACAAAACAAACAAGCAAGTAAAATATAACCAGAGATATTGAAGTAAAGAACAAACTGACAGTAACCAGAGGGGAGGGGGGAGTGGATAACAGGGAAAAATAGGGGAAGGGTCGTCTAGGAATATACATAAAGGACACATGGACAAAGCCAAAGGGGGTAGGATTGAGGGTGGGAGGTGGGGTATGTGGGGTCAGGGAGAGTAGTGGGGGGAAAAATGGAGACAACTGTACTTGAACAACAATTTTAATAATAAAATTTTAAAATTAAAAATAAAAAGACAGTATTCTTTAAAAAATATCACTTAAGAATTTAATTATGTATATAGAAATATAATACAGAGTAGCATTACTTTAATTGTGATAAATTTAAAGTACTTACTCTAAAAGAGGTGGAAGTATTTCACAATTCAAAACAAAATCTCTACATTCTGCATTGTCACCAGCAATATTACCAAGTGCCCAAACAGCCTTAGAAAAGGGAAAAAAAAAAATTCCATTATCACAATATTAAATAAGATGCTCCCTCTTAAGATGAGATTTTAGAACAGAATGAATAGTTTTGAAGATGTTCAAAAAAACTCCAGAACAATAAGAAAGGAAAACTTTAGAAGTGTTATTTAATAATGTTTTTAATCAAATTCAAGGATAGTACATTTTTAAACATTTCCTTACATATTACTGAAATGTTTATTCTGTTCAATAAAGAAATACCAGATCTTCAAGGAGACAAAATATATCTATTTACTGAATTTTCCAGTTATCTAGAGGTTTGCTCCTGTAACAAGAAATCCACTCAGTGGGAAGAAACTGATTTGCAAAAGAAGAAAAAGACAAAGCATAGAAAAGTTAGGTAAAGCTAATGCGAGAATTGGCTTGGATTGATCCTTAAAAATAAGTTTAGACCCTGGCTGGTGTGGCTCAGTGGACCGAGCACTGGTCTGCAAACTACAGGGTTACTGGTTCGATTCCCAGTCAGGGTACTTGCCTGGGTTGCAGACCAGGTCCCCAGTAGGGGGCGTGCGAGAGGCAACCACACATTGATGCTTCCCTCTCTCCCTTTCTCCTTCCCTTTCCCTCTCGCTAAAAATAAATAAATAAGGTCTTTAAAAAATAAAATAAGTAAGCTTAGAATCAGTCCAGGTACATTATGTTTTTAAATAAATAGTAGTAAAAGATCAAAATATTTACCCATTAAATTTCAATTAGATGAGAAATTACACAAATGCAAATTATCTTTTTATCATATTCTCCAAATTTTTCTTGTAAGTACAAAAGTAGGTATAAGGTACTCTTTCAATTAGGAAAACTTTAACTTTTAAAGCATGAATTAATAGTTTTAACATCTATTCTAGACCTACATTTATTTTTATTTAAGAAAATTCTTTTAAAGTAATGACATTTTTCTTTCAGTGAAGTCTAATATTCTATTGGTGGGGATGTTAACTTCTATAACTTTTTTGGAGGTCAACTTTGAAATATGTAATAAGAACTTTAAAAATTTTTCTTTTGACAGGGCAAAGTCATTTTTCCCTAATGAAATAATCAAGAGGCACATAAAAGCTAAAATGTAATGATAGTATCATAATATTAATATCAAAAAAACTACTAAACTAGAAATAATTCCAATATACACAATTCAATAATAGATAAACTATGATATATACTTGAATGGATTATGAGTAATCAGTAAAATTTTCTTGAAATATAATTAATGCCATAAGAAAAGGCTCCCAATATTAGTCTTAAGTGGGAAAATATAAATAAATATGTATGTGTATCAGATCAATTTACATTAAAAGGATTCAAAACAAAATACCAAAACATTTGGTTTTCTTTGAATGGTACAAATCATATGTGTTTAAATTTCTTCTGTTACAACTCTGAGAATTTATTCATAAAGTTTATTTTAAAATGGTTCTCTCCAAAACCATGTAATAATTTTAAGAGAAACAACAAAATATGAACATGCAAGGAATAACGAGTCAGAACAGCCCAGGTTTAAAATTTGGTTCAGCCATTTACTATGACTTTGGGTAAATTACTAACTTTTCTGGGTCTCAGTATGCTCTTTTATAAATGGGTATAGTGCTACCTTATAACCAAGATCACACATATATAATGCAGGATGATGCCTGAGACTGTTAGTTCTCCCTTCCAACAGGACATAATAGAAATTACTGTATTTTAACAAATGTAATATACAGGCAATTTGGTAAAAACAAATTTTAAATCATAATCACAATTGGTACTTCCATGAGAAAATTAAAATTTAGTAAATATAACAGTTCAAACAGAAACTTACCTGTTCTTGAACATCTTCATGCTCTGAATTAAGAAGTTTGATAAAAATTGGAACAGCCCCAGTTTCAATCACTACCTTGGTATGTAGAAAAGTTCCAGAAGCTATATTAGTTAATGCCCATGCAGCTTCAAACTAAGGAAAAATAAAAGTAGAATGAAAGCATCAAATAAATGTCAGGAAAAAGAAGAAGGGAAGAAAGGGAGTGAAGACTTGGGTGGACAAGTCTAAGAAAAAGACTACTTCATATTTAGTAAGATTTAATGTGAAATCATATTTCACAGATAAAAACCCTTAATTGTATTAAAAAAATCCTCTCCAAACTGGATAAATAAGAACTGAGAAAAATATAACAACAATTGACAAACTCATGAACAAATGAACACATCTGAATTTATAATTCACAAAACTCTTAATCTCTACTATTAAAGAGTCAAGTATTCTAAAGCAAAGAGTTTAAAATCAATGGCATACTACATAATAGAACAACAGTATATTTATAAAAAGGTAGTTTTGTTTTCCTAAGGATCATCTAGTTAGAACTTCCTCATTTAAGAAATAAGAAAATTAGATGTCCAGAGATTTAGTTGATTTGTTCAAGGTCAAAGAGTTCACTATCAGCAGAGCCACAACTGGTATTCTTTTAAACAGCAGAGCGTCTGAGAAGTTAGCCATAATAATTCAATTAGAATTTGAATACATTTACACGTGATGGATTTATAATAAAAGCAACTAAAAAAATTCAACCCATATCTACCAAACAATAAACTAAATGACCTGCAAATCCACAGGCAAACTAAGGAGTAACTACAGTTTTAAAAGTATTTAGCATAGATGACTTCCACATTAAGGTAGATATCATTATGATTAATAAAACAAAAATGCAACTAAAAGCATTACCAAAAGGCATGGAAAGTACAGTTACTACTTTGTGTGAGAGTAAGAAAAAAATTTAAGACAGGAATTTATATTTTTAAAAAATGGAGAACACAGTCCTAACCAATTATAGATAATGGAATAAACTAAATAACAATTAAAAGGTTACTGCATTAAAATCTCCTAGGTATAGCCGTGAAAATGCATTAAGTGAAGAGTGGTGAATTCACAAGTCTATGGAACAGATAACTAACAAAAAAAAGAGTCACATGAGCAAGTGGGAAACTGGCAAACTGGAGAGCATGGCTGTGATTTTTTAAAGAGGAAAAAATAACTTTTTAGAGAGAGAAAGAGATAGAGCATCTATTCATGTCCACCAGATCTTCATCACGTGCTAACAATGCCACCTCTTCCAACTTGTCAAAAGAAGGCAAAAATCTAGATTTTCCTTTGAAATTTCCCAATTTTTTAAAGTCCAATGTCTGATTCACATCTTTTAAGGTATGTGCAAACAAAACAAAACTAGTTTGTGGGCCAAACTAACCTGTAGGTCCCTGGTTTGAGCCTCTCTATTAGACTATTCGGAGCTGGCATATTTCATACCAACCTGGGTAATATGGCCCAGCACATAGCTGTCCCAAGACCATACTGTTGAATTTCACTGGGTTTTAATTACAGTAATTAATAAGTGCTCAAGTCCCCATTATTCTTCCTGAATACTCTGTGCTCTCTTCACATGCAGTTCTCACATCCTGAAATTAATTTTCCTCTTTTCAGCCTGCCAATCTCTCAGTTACCCTCAAGATTAGCTATGTAACACTTCCTTTGTGAAGCCTCCCTAAACAGGTAAGTTATTAAAGGTTGACAACACTACAAAATTTTTGTTACCATTAGAAATAATTTTATAAACTTTGCCCAATATTAATAAAGTAATAGTTCCTATAAGAAACTAGCATACAACCATGACCAAAGTATTCACTGAAGCTTACAATGTTCAGCATTGCAGAAGTTGCTTTCACTAGAAACTTTAATCATACCATTTCTAGAAAGCAATAAAGAAAAAAAACTATAGAACTCACTTGTAAAGTACAATTTTCATTTCTTTCAAGAAACTTCACAAATCTCTGTACAACTCCTGGTTTCTGTATAACTTGATCAATTGGTGGATTAGGTTCTAAAAATTTAAAAGATTTAAGTTATTACACAGACAAAAAAAGACAATGATTTGGTGTCTGTGTCAAATAACAGGCACAGTGACCAAGTTTAAAACTTAGCTGCATGTAACTGAAGAAAACAAATGTTCCCATAATCGCAATGTTTACTGCAAAACAAATGTATTCAATAGCCATAATAACAAGAACATTTAGAAAGAGGGAGGTGGAGGCGAGCAAAGGGAGGGCAGGGAGTACTGCTTGGGCAAACAGGTGCTGTTTTGTTGAGTTGTATACTTGAAACCTAGTATGGTTTTGGAAACCAATGTCACCCCAATAAAATAAAAAGACCAAAATAAATAAAATAATAAATTAAATATTTACATATACAAATATTTAAATTTTATAAGTAACAGGCTACTTAGGAGGTCACCTTTACAACATGGGAGCTATTTCCATCCAATACTCAAAACACCACTAAAGAATAATGTTCCCACTACTTTTTTATAACCATACCCCAATTTCTAGGGATGTCTCTTTCACTACCAGCCATGAATTGTCTAATGTCTCTCATTTTGTCAGGGTATTATTATTTATGGCAATGCTATCTAGAATTCTTGATACATTTTCATGAAGTACAGAGGGATTTTGAGAATCATAAAATCTCTTAAGAAATTTTAAAACAAAGACATTCAAAAAAAATTTTAGCCCTGGCTGGTGTAGCTCAGTGGATTGAGCGTGGACTGCAAACCAGGCATCGCAGGTTTGATTCCCAGTCAGGGCACATGCCTAGGTTGTCTCCCAGCAACCGCACATTGATGTTTCTCTCTCTCTCCCTCTCCCTTCCCTCTCTAAAAATAAATAAATAAAATCTTAAAAAAATTTTTTTTAGATATTTCAGCTACTCCAATCTAAGTACTAAGAACTCTTTCTTTGCCTTTGGCTTCAGCAAAAAGTATATTCCTGGAGTTCTCCAGGAACTTTTCTGTCGATGCTAGCTCTGGGTTAGTTTCTCTCTGTTATTTATTCTCTTTCTAGAGAATGTACCTGTTTTGCTAACTCACTTGTCACTTGTTACCACTGGTGATAATTCACAAATCTAACCCCTATGACTACATTATTTTTGGATTCTAGACCACATTTTAAGTGTCTATTTGTCACATTTTTTTATTCACAGCTTCTTCAAAACGTAGTATAACCAAAACCAAACTCATAATATCCCTATGTTTATACCTTCCCCTTGCCCTGTACCTACCGTCCAAATTTATCTTTTATTTAGTAATCTGACCACCTACTCACACAAGAAAAATCTCATGTTCTTTTCACTTCTCCTTTTCTTCTTAATCCTTCTGTTTGACTATGTTATTGGTCATAAATAACTCACATATAAATGTGAACATAGTTAATAATCAGTAGAATGAATAAATCAAGGGTAACCATAAAAGATCTGTATCAATCCTGTCTTTTTAATATAGAAAAGCCTTATTATTAAGTTTTAAATCAGTTTAAATATTAGAAATCATGTTCTCAATTGTTAAAATGTTTATTTAGGAATGGACTGTCTTCCTTTTCTTTTTTCCACAGATTTGCTATCCTTCTAATTTGTTCAAACATTAGGTTATTTGTACAAAGTTAATATAGCCATACACATCAAGTTTTGTTTGGGTGTTCTAAATGAAAAGTCTGAATTCTTCAAAATGTAAACTCTAGACCTCAGCTCAAACTGTTGTTATCGCTACAAAACACTAACAGGATAAAACAATACATATAATTAATGCCTTTACCCTAATCTTTTAAAAAATTAAAACAAAATTGTATGGTTCTAGTTACCACCTTGATCTCACTAGTTTTTCTTTTCTCTTCCAAAAAAAAGAAGAATTCTAAATCTACTCTTCTATTTTTTTTAAAGGGACAAAAATTTTGTTTGGCTCTTTCTATTTGCAGGGACAGAAAGGAAAGGTTGTGAGAAGAAAGAACACATAGGGTTTTCTGGATATACAGTGAGAGTGAGAGAAGTGGATATTGAAACTGTCAACTATAACTAAATATGCAGATAAATAAATATACAGATATATAGATATACATATTCAATAGATAGATAAGATACACAGATGTTTAAGAACACAAGACCATAGATGGTCTCTTCCTGGAAAATGACTTCATAGTTACTTTCATCTAAAATAAAGCAATTGAAGTGCACTTAGATCATGTCCTAATCTAATAGGTATCATGAACTATTATTAACTTACACTGGTATTATATTGATAGAATAATAGCCTATGTTATCTTACAAAAGTGATCAATTCTCATGGAGAAGACTTTAGCCAACATGGTAATATAAACAAATGTACAATGTAAGTTATCTGCTTCAGTACTTAAAACAAAGAGTCCTCTATGACAAGAACACTTTGGAGAAATTTCTACAAAGCTGGTATTAAGAAAAAACAACTTGTGATTCGAATCTACAAGAGGCCACAACAGGGAAGTAAATAGGAGGTTCTAGCAAAATGTTGCTATCATGACTTTCAGAGCTGTAGTTCGAGCTCCTTTCCCATGTTTCCTACAGTGATGGATCAAATAAAATTACAGTAAATCTACTATTTTTTCTAGGCCTGAAAGATCTGACAGGAATTCACAATAATAACTTAAAGAAAGCATCTGTAATTTCTGCTATGTACCCAACTTGGGCTAACGTAACCTCACTACAAAGAAACAGAAAAAAGTCATTGGCTCTATGAAAAGATACTAAAGTTAAAAAAAAAAAAAGAATACCATGAAGTACTAGAGCCAATGAGGATAAGACTAAAGAATTTGCCCTGGCTGGTGTAGCTCAGTGGATTAAGCACCAGCCTATGAACTAAAGGGTTGCCAGTTCAATTCTTAGTCAGGGCACATGCCTGGGTTGCAGGCCGGGTCCCTAGTTGGGGGTGCACAAGAGGCAACCACACATTGATGTTTCTCTTTCTCTCTTTCTCCCTCCCTTTCCCTCTGTCTAAAAATAAATAAACAAAATCTTAAAAAAAATTTAATGGGGAAGTTGTGTAAAAACACTGGTGGCATACTTTAACATTCTTAAACAGTATTAAATCTAAATGAATCCTGTTAATTCATTATAATATAATGCATATATGAAAAAAATCTTGAAAGAGAATATGATAATGTAAAAAAACTTTTAAATAATAACCTGATTCAAAAAATAATCCCAATTTCAAAAACAAAGACTGTGGAGTATGCTTAGGAAGAGGAAGTCATTTCTAAACTATCTTAACTTGGCTGAAATGGAAAACAAAAGTTTAATGCATTTATAAACAAGAACTACAATAAGAAAGCCTTGTAATCTATGCTGACCTGAAAAAAAGATTTCTTTTACTCATTTGTTATTAAATTCTGCCTCTCTTGGGATGATGAGGCAGCTAGCCAAAGACATTTTTAAAATCTTATCAGTTCATACATACAACTCAGCATAGTTGGAATTACTAACTCAATAAATTATACATATGAAAGACAAGATAGACTAAGGGTTTAAATATTTATTTAATAAGAAATTTGTATAAACTCAATATAAAATTAGACAAATAACATAGACAAATTATAAAGGTCAATAATTAAAAATATTCAACTTAAGTGCTCAATAAATGCCAAACAATGAGCTACTATTTCACAAGTATTTTGTCTTTTTTACAGACAGTTGTGCTGTTAAGAACATACCAGTAGTAAAATGAATACTTGTAAAATCTGAAGATGGTAGTATAAATTCATGTTCTTTATTCCCTTTGACCCAGGATTTCACATTATGAATTTGTACTAAGGAAGTTTTATGTTGTACAAGGATTTATGTAGCTTTATGACAATCAAAAACTATGAAAAAATTTAAGGTCTGATTGATTAAGTTATTTTATACTCATACTCTGATGTTATGCTGCCATTTAAAAAATTATATCTGAAAAATATTCCTATAGAAATTTAACAACATGTTTTTTGGCAGCAGGAGTAATGATTTCTATATTTCCTTAATTTTTTTTATATTTGCAAATATTCTATAATCAATGTTACTTTGACAATATAAAGTTTAAAAAATTGATGTTACTTCTAACATTTTAAAAATTAAGACCCTCTAGCAATGAAAAGTATATCGAAATAAAAAATACCTCATAAATAAAACACTATTACAGAATGTCGTAATATCAAATAAGCATACTAAAAATAAGTCTTGCCTTTAGAAAGCAGCTTTCTAAATTTCTGTGTTGCTGTTAGTTGTTGATCAACATTATTAGAAAAAATCATCTGAACCATATCTGTGGTAATAACATCTTCCTAAAACACAGAAAAGAAAATATAATTAATTTATCACTTAAATACTTTATATGGATAATATTTGCTGTGTCCACTATTTCTGAAATACTGTTGAGGTATAATTTGAAATAGATTTTTGTAATATCTACCTCTGGAATGGGTACAGTGGAACTGATATCCGGATCCTGAATAGGACTTTCTAGCATAGATTCATCATTTCTGGGCAAAGAAACATTTCTGCGTTTGAACAGCTGTAATAAAAAGAAATCACTCTAAACAGTGAGTTTTCCACAGAACAATGAATTCTCATAAAATTGTATTTTTCACTCAACAAAACAAGCTAGTAATTTTATCATTAAAAACCTAAATATTTTAGTATTCCTCAAGCATTTTACCATGAAGACCTACATTATCTATAAGAAGTTAGAATTTCTCAGCTAGGTTAGCTCTTGTCCTGCAGACTGCTTTGGGTCATTCTTAATCTCAGATCTTTTACCAAAGGCCAGTCCCATGAGAATAAACATTCATATTTTACAACATCTGTAAAAGCACATATGCTCACAGTGGATGATGATATGCCTAAGAATTTTTCTAAGAAAATCTTAATTAAAAAGTAAATCTGCTACATGGGAGAGATAAAGTGGTATACTAACAGAGTTAGTATATCAGATTAATAAGGAATAGAGAACGTCTCTCAGGAAAGATGGCCCTATGCTTATTAATTCAGGAATGGATAAAAATAAAGAAAAAAAGAAAGAAGGAAAGAGACAACGGTGAGGTAACTAAGGGAGATTTAATGGTATATTTCATGGGTCACTTCATCATACAAGAACCCCACAAAATAATACAGGCAGTGTTTTATCCTTCTCTGCCAGGTAGGTAAATTGAGAGACAGCAAGTTTATCTAGTTTGTTCAACATCACATATAGAATAAAAGTTGAACTGAAAGAAAAATGCAGTTATTCAGGCTCCAAAATCTTTGCTCTTTTTCCTCCAGCAAACCAACTTCATGGTGTGCCATCCCAAATATTACAGTGCCTTATTCTTTGCTCTCCTTTTCATCTCCTCTCCTCTCCTTCTCTTCCTGCCTTCTTCTTCCTCACTCCATTCTCCATTTCTCATTCTTTGTCTTCCCTTTCATTTCCTCTCTTCCCTCTCCTGCCCTCTTTTATATTCTTCTGCTTGAAATTTATAACTAGCCTGACATTGGCTAGCTGAGGAAAGATATCCTTGATCAAACAGTACCCACTTTAGTGGTTTCAATCAGCAGGACTATCAATTTCAAAGAAGTGTATAGAAAGGATTATATTTATAAACCAAGATATGTAGAGTAACTGGGTTGCAATGGAACTTCAGTCATTTCTGGTTCTGCCACTGAGCAGTTGATCTCCCTTAGTCCTAATATTCAAGCCTGTAAGGGACAGAGGGCTGGCAGCCAAGGTGACAAGGAACACCTTCCATGAGAAAACAGCAACGGAGAAGTAATACGGATTTTTTTTAAATGACAGCTCTTGCAAACAGTCCCAATGTTGTTTTCTGTCTGCTCCTGCCCATTTCTGGAAGAGTCAGAGCAAAACAAGACCCACGAGGAACATCTATGTATGAAGCATAAAAATTACATGTACAAATATGCAACATAGATGACACAAGAATGACTTATTGCTGGTGCTCTGCAGTTACTGTCTTGGAAGAATAGCTAGGAAGTGGAAGATTGAACAGAAAAGCCATCCTAAGCACAGTATTTCCATTCTTCTTTTCTAAACATGAAATAATGAGCCTTCCATTTTCTTTGCCTATTTTGTTAATGCCTATTTAAAATAAAACACCTGTTAAGATTTGCATTTGAAACTATTTTTGGAAATAACTAAAGCATGTAATCACTTGAGTAACATACCAAACATTTAGTTCCCATCTTTCCAGAGCTCAAGAACTGTTCCTTCTGAAATTTGCAACGCATCAACCCATGCGTGCATTTGGTCCCCAAAGACCAATGCAAAGCCAAAAAGATAAAGATCCTTGGGAGTCATTAGGGTTTTTGATCATTAAAACCACTGGATCTGGAGCAGGACAATTGTGGATTCTGGGTCTAAGATCTGCCTTTAGCACTCTGTGATCTTGGGGAAAAAAAACTTGACAAGACTGAATTAGGACTAAGTCCTATGATTTCATGATACTGTAGGAATAGTCTGTGTTTGCAACACCCTGAAATGCCAAAGGAAATGTGGTAAGCCACTGTGGTAGATGGAAATCACTTTCTGGTTTACCCTTCATTGATGTTTACAATAACATTGTAATAGAACAGATGTTTTTGATATTTAATGAATGACTGATATAAACTGCCATAATACTATTGCTTTACTGTTTTCATCTTGGTTCATTAACTGTCATTAAACATACCATATGACTTGTAAAAACATAAAATAAAATAAATAAAGGTACATTTCCCAAACTAAATTGGAGAGTAAAAAAAGCTGTTATGTACTTTATAGCTAAATAAACACCACTCTTCTTCAATCATTACTAATCATTTATTCAACATATTTCTCTCCCTTTTTTTTCAGCACCTATTATAATACAATAGAGGCTGTGCTAGATACTATAGATAATCATATTTCTAAAACAGGCCTTTTTCTCTACTTTCTTCATTGCTAGTCCTTTTCATGCATTAGTTTTAGTTCACACGTATGTGAGGCCTACATCCTCCTTATTATTTATAAGTACTTCTAAATGTAAGTTTATCTTGGGGCCCTGGCTGGTGTGGCTCAGTAGATTGAGCACCAGCCTGCAAACCAAAGAGTCACTGATTCAATTCCCAGTCAGGGCACATGCCTGGGTTGCAAGCCAAGTCAGGTCCCTAGTAGGGGGTGCACAAGAGGCAACCACACACTGATGTTTCTCTACCTCTCTTTCTCCTTCCCTTCCCCTCTCTAAAAATAAATAAATAAAATATTTCTTAAAAAATGTAAGTATATCTTGGAATGAAAAATGTTGAGATGTACTCTTTTAAAAGATTATTCTATTTCCGTATGCCATGCAGACAAAGTTCAAACACAGAAGGCTAAAATATCTGGATGATGAGACTAGGAGGATCAGTATGATTAGCTTAGGAGGAAGACTATAATTAACTTAGGGGCAAAAGGTACGAAAACCACAAAGGAACAAATGAATATAATTAATGTTTTTTAGGAGGCAAATTTTATAATGACAACTAGAAGTGATATAAATAAGCTCAAGATTAAAAATGTCTTAGCACAGGGGTACAATATGATTAACATAAAATACTTATGAATAAAATAGAAAAGCTATTCCTGTCAGGGATTAAAAATAGCATAGGGTTCTGATTCATAAATTTGCTATTGTTATTTTTAAGATCCAATAAATTGAAGAACAGATGTATCTACATTCACTTTCCTAAAATACTTTTTCATTTAAAATTACCTAACAATCAGCAATAAATATACGATTTCTAAAATCTGCGTATGTTTTTGTGCTAAACAGAATTATTTTAGAACACCTACCTGTTCTTCTCTTTTTTGTTTTCGAAGCTGTATTCCTTCTTCTTCTCTTCGTCTACGCATCTCTTGGGGATTTAGGGCTTTATTCTTATAACTTTTCATTCTATAGTTATCTTTCCCTGGACTAGCCATGGTATCTTAAGATTAGGAGAAAAAAAAAATGGATGCTGATAACTCTCAAACAACATGAGATGCTTATGCTAGGGCAATTAAATTCAGGCTCACAGGTTAAACAGACCAACAAAACCCACTTTGAAAATTATGTACAAAGAACACATTCCCACACTTCCATATCAAACTGGAACAAAATGACCTAATATTTTAGGACTAAACTATCAAACAAATAATAGATTCCATTCTAAACACAAAGTCATTACCCTAAGTTCATTGATTCTAAGGTGCATGCGCCCATCCCTGGTATTTCAACCTTTCTGAAGTGGGATGCATCTTAAAACCAGTCAGACAGGAAATAATCATGAAATAGTTGGGTAAAAAAACATCTAAATCACAGCTCCTGATCAAGAACTAGGCAGCAATGAAGTGTCTTACTTTCAGTGGAATACGGCATTAGGCTTAACAAGCACAGCTCAAATATTTATTGGGGTCTGGCTTCTTTCACTTTCTTTAGGTGCTGCTTAAGAACTAAGGCCACACAGGTCATGACTTGAGTTATGACGGCCATACCAGATTTCATAACTACAGTATAATTAGTTCTTTTTAAATGCTGAATCCTGTATACTTTTAGTTTTATTATAAATGTATTTTTAAAACATTAACATTGATGTAAACATTTTATAAGCATATTTAAAATATTTATTTTATATAAATATGAAATTTTATATTTTAAATATATGTAATAATCCTACTTTTAGAAAAATTATAAACACCTTTAAAAATAGTATTATATTGATATTTTGATATCTGAAATGACACTAAATTACTGATATTATAACCTATCCTAGATTTACACATTAAAAATGAGTGTAATGCAGGGTTTCAACTTAAACTCAATAAGAGAGATAATTAATGGCTGCTTCAAATATTACTCTGATAAATTTTGAGTATATACTCATGTTCAACCAGAGAAAATGTTGTGACTGATTAGCACTTACGAAGTAAACACAAAGATCGACATTTATCTGCCATCCGTGATGTAGAAGAGATAGACTGATGAACTGGCAAATTATAATGTTAAGTAGTAAAGCGCATTAAAACGTATGCATTAAATCTTGTGAGAATATAGGACATATAGCAACAAACTGTGCTTTAAGGAGCTGTGAAAGTACTCACGGTTATTCTCTTAAAGAATGAGCAAGAATTTCCCAGGGAATGGGATGAAAAAGGAACAAACACACCAAGCAGAGAGAACACATGTAAAGGCAGAGTCCTTGAAGAAGCCTGGCATAAACACAGAACGGTAAGAAACTGAGTGTGCCTGAACAAGGGAACACACGGGGAAAAGGGCAAGAGATAAAGCCAGAAAGGTAGGTAAGAGCACATATAGTTCCTATAATCTGGCAGAGAAATTTGGACTAAATCCTAAGGAACAGAATTTCAAAAACTAAAAAAAAGGTCGTTTCAGACCTTGATGATGAAGACCTGAACTAAATTAGTAGTTGCACTGGAAATATAGAAGACAGGTTGATTATAAAAACATTTTGAAAAATGATTCAATAATTAGAAGCCCAGTGAATGTAAAGAATATGTGGTGAGGAAGAAACAGGAGCTGAGGATGACCACATGGTTTTTAGCTTGAGCTACTTTAATACAATGACAAAATAACCCAAGGCAAGGAACACAGGTGGCGGACCAGAGTGATGGTTCTGTTTGCTTCCCTACTTTTTTAAAAACAATGCATTTAACTGTTTTATTTCTTAACTTACATACAGTAAAAATCACTCTTTTGGTACACAGTTCTATGAATTTGACAAACACACTGGCATATAACAATCATAATCAAGGTACAAAACAGCTCTATTGCCTCCAAAAAAGTTCCTCAAGCTGCTCCTATTAGCTCTCTTCCAACCCTTAACACCTGGCAACCACTGATTGTTGTCCACCCCCACGGTTCTGCCTTTTCCCGATTTCACGTAAATAGAATAACAACAGTATGTAGTCTTAATCTGGCTTCTATATGCATAGTGTATTTGTGGGTCATGCATATTGTGGGCACATACAAATGACTGAGTAGTTTTCTAGATATGGATATACTACAGTTTATTCATTCACTAGTTGAAGAGCATTTAAGTTGTTTCTAGTTTAAAGCAGTTACAAATAAATCTGTTATCAATATTCATGTATAGGTTTTTATGTAAATATAAGTTTTCATATTTCTTGAGTACATAGGAATAGGATTGACAAATGCTGATATGGCAAGTATAAGCTTCACATTTTATAACAAACTGCCAAACTGAAAAGTAACTACCACTCCCAATTCTCATCAACAATGTATAAGTTTCTGTTGCTCTGCATCCTGTCTGCAGTTGGTATTGTCAGGATTTTGTTGTTGTTGTTAATTGTAGCCATTCAAATAGTTGTATGGTGATGTTCATTTTAAATATGTTAAATTTACAGTACTTAGGGCACATATAGGAGGTTCTGATCTATAGATGATTAAAAATATGGTTTAAAACTCAGGAGAACAGTCTTGATTAATCATCCAACACCATACAGAGCTATAAAAGAAAGACAACCAAAGGAAAAATCTTGAGGATGTGCATATTTTAGTGGAAGAAGAAAGAGCAAAGGAAGCCAAAAAGGAAGAGGTCAGCCCAGATCAGGTGGCTCAGTTGCTTGGAGCGTCATCCCGTACACCAAAAGGCTGCAGGTTCCATTCCTGGTCAGAGCACGTACCTAGGTTGTGGCTTCCATCCCCAGCCAGGACGCATATGGGAGGCAACCAATCGATGTTTCTCTCTCACATCAATGTCAATGTCTCTGTCTCTCTCTCTCCTTTCCTGTCTCTCTAAAATCAATAAACATATCCTTGGGTGAAGACAAAATAAAAAAATAAAAGAAATAGGTAGAAAGAATCAAGAGAAAATAAGTCACAAAAGAGAAGGGGATTCAAAAGATAAAGGAATATTTCATTTATAGTAGCACCAAAAACAGGCCACTCAATTTCATTGCATTCATTGATGCATCCAGCGCATGTGTCTACAATAAGCCACGTATCACATGAGACATAAGATTTGATAATGTCACCGCTAAAAATAGAGAAATTTCATTAAGTGGTGAAGCTAAAGGTAGAATAGAATGGGCTGAGGACCTCAGAGTGATTTAAAAGATACTCTGTGTCTTTCAACTTAACACGTGTATTATAGCAATTAAATTATATTTATAACCCACCCAAATCCCTCTTTAAAATATTTAATGAATTGATTTCAGCAATACCATGTACACCAACAAATATTTGTCATTAGAAATAGCTGGTCAAGCTTTATTAATTACAATGTTCAGCACTGTTCTCTAATTATCTTGTATATAAAAATTGTCTGGAAAAGAGCTTAGTCTCTTGGAGGAGAAAAATAGAGATCGGAGTGCATAACTAATTTTCAACAAACTGCTTCAGCATTAGTTGTTGAATTATAGGGTGGGGCAAAAGTAGGTTCACAGTTGTCATATGGAAAATAATACAATAGTTAATAAATAATACAAGAATAAGCACTTGTTTCCCATACTCACAACTGTAAACATACTTTTGCCCCACCCTGTATGCTCAATAAGTATAAAATATTTTAACAAAATAAAATCTTCAAAGCAATAATGCTCTTAAAAATATTTATCACCTACACATTAGACATCATCCAAGTAGTCTCAACTTTTTTGATCACATATCCTTATGTATGCAAAATATATTTGCATATTAATTCTCAGTATGTTTATTTATATGTGTATTACTAGCCTAATAAACTACCCATTACAAAATTCACAAATAGAAAAAAATTTAAAGTAATAGTTTTAAAAGGTAAACGAATGGAAGTTCTAACATTTACTCCCCATTTCTGAATAAGTCACCTTGGGCCACCCCAACACATACACTAGACCCTATTCCAAAACCATCAGCCGGTCAGCTGTTTTCACCCTTTTCATCTCATGGCACACATAAACTAATTACTGAATTTCTGTGGCACACCAAAAAATGTATTAAATTATTTGTCCATCTGACAGAAAAAGGGTGTAATTTTGATTCAGTCACACCAGATGGCTATTGTTGTGTTGGCTGTTGTCATTTTTTATTTGACAATCTAAGGGAAATGAGGTCAGTGCCCCTGACTGGTCACGTTTTAAAAATTCTTGTGACACGCCAGTGTGTCTCCTGCAGCACACCAGTTGAAATCGCTGATCTAGGTGGCCACACTAAAACCTTTTATATAAACATTTTATAGAAACATGTTAACCAAATAAAATCTAG